>LUCH01000482.1:2957-98506 GCA_013368495.1 Paragonimus heterotremus
TCGTAATCATATAATATAACATTCACATCCAACAGGGTTCTTCAGAGCAGTAAGTAAGTTCAAAAACATTGAGGACAAGCAGAACTGCAAAAAGGTGCTGCACGCACCACTTAAGCAAAGTACAATAACCGGCAACTGGTTATTCACACAATTATCAAAGTTATACGATAAAACAAAAACATCTAGGTCAAGATCCAATTATCTGTCAAAACAGAAGTGGTAGAATATACGGGGGTATATACAGAAACATACAGGAGGGATGAGGTTGGGCCGAATTTTCGCATGACTGAACTTCAAAAGTCGGTACAGTCACACTGACCTCCGAAGTTTTGTGGCGATTTTGAGGTATCCAGATGTATATGGTTTATCGCTAAACTGTCGCGTTTTATGAACATACTGCATGTTGCATCGCAGAGCAGAGGCTATAATAGGTCCCAACTCTTAAGGTGTCTGCTGGTCCATCTCTCTATTATCAATTCATCCGGGAATTGTCAGGACCATGATGTGTGTACACTGTTCGACTGAACTGTGTTCATGTCACGTAATGACCACGTCGTGGACACTTGACTGAGGCATCCCATGTGTACTCCGTTGGAAGGTGTAAGTAGTTCACATCAGTGAGTTTGATTTCATGACTCTGCATAATCTCCTTAATTATGAAAGAGAGATTTTATCGAACCATTTATCTCACACTATGCGTAGTCTCCTTCGTTTTAAAGGTGCGGCAAATAACTAGTTAGTGTTATGGCACACAACAACTCGTTAACACAGAATCTGTCAGAGCGGATTCAATTCGATCATTGTGTGACGCGCGTAGTCTGTGAACCCAGGGATAGTGGCTGAAATAGTTTGATAAGTGAGATGACCATAATTTGTTCAAAACGTCACAACGAATATCCAAGAAATTTTATTTTGCATGTATGTGTGCGTACATTTACAAACTAATAACCCTTTCATCGACTTTAAATGTGAATCAATAGGGTGTTCAAGTAGAGAATCATGGAACAGTCCAAGTACGGAGATGTGCAAAGTGTACGGAAAATGGCCGAAAAAGACTGACAGTTCAGCTCACCCAAACAAATGAATCCTGACAACAATGAAACAAATCATTTGGCTCAAAATAACTTGATACATATGCATATAGAACTATGAGTAAGATAAAAAAATAAGGTATATGTCAAGCGTTTTCAAATAATCAACCGCGAACATCTGCTTTGGCCGAAACATTATTGTGTGCAGAAGAACGAGATTTTCCTTCTGCAAAAAGCCTCAACATTCTCCAACAGTTAATTAGTGCATCAATCACAAAAGAAATCAGAGCAAACAGCTCATTCAATCCGACAGTCAGTTACGCTCATAAAAAAGTGGTCCTCGAGAGATTTTCTATAACGAAATTCCTCGTAATATCTTGGATGGTCTCGAAATCTTCTGGAAAGTTGTGTATTCGTTCCCAAGGAGGAAAGCAGCATTTTGTACAATCGAGTTGACTATGTGGTATTAAGTGTCGTGTGCATCGTAATTTAGTTAGGAAAGTATTATCATTGTAACTGTTTACAGAGGGTGTAACGATTCACGCCTGATCGTTGAATTACGCGTAGCCCAAAAACGGATCCCCAAAATGAGAACAAGATTGGATCCAACAATTTCTACGGTACTATTAAACAAATGCATCAATAATTACAAAAGGCAAACCTCAATCGTTCGCGACGATAGTTTCGTCCAGCAAAATCAGTAGTTTCTCAACAGGACCAACAAGGTCAAAGGTGAACCGTCACGCCAGCGGACCAGGACAAGAATGGCCACTCGCGCCGCGGACATTTAATGACACATTAGTTCAATAAAACAAAACGGGGTGGGTGAGGTAGTGGGAACAAGTGTTGGGTTAGTGGGAAAAAATAGGGAATGCAAACGATGGGGACGAATTTTCTCAGTTCGTGGATCAACAAATTTACAGAGGGTAAGTTGAATGTTTGCCTATCTCCCTTTTTAGTAAGCTAGCATCATGTTTCTCTGCAAATAATTAAACAAGTTACATCTTAATCCTACGGTCACTGTACAGTGGAAATTAACCGTACTTGTAGTGTTTATAGGTTAGCGCTGATCATGAATGGCTCCTTCATCGCTTTGAGAATAGTGTGTAACAACCGGATCAGACTTGTTAATATTCCACAAGACCATTATGAGGTCAACATTAAACGAATGAGGCACAGCGGTCATTAGAGAAAAAGACATTCATAAAGAGGTCAAAGCTTTCGGTTGAAAAGCAAATTACCTGCTTTTCAAGAGACAAGTCAGGTGAAAAAATTGATTTTGTGACCAATTTGCAGTGGGCTGAAAAATTCCCTATGAACTCGTCTGCTCTCAAATCCATGCCGTTTTACATCGGTTTCCCACTGTTTTGCCACGTATCAACTATGATAATCCCAAATGGTTACAAACAATAAAAAAGTGCATAACTCAACAGTTAACAGTCAGCAGTTTTTCAAGTGAATCTACCACTGTTCAAATTTGGTAGCATCTCTCAATTTGGAAAATTAACAGCCATGTACTGCGTTATCTGAAGTGTCCAACTACTTGCGTCTGATTGTTCTGTAATGGCTCCGTATCTGTTTAATAACAGTCTCGTTATAGTTGTGAGCTTTTTATTCGGTACATGTTAATTTCCCATTCGATATTTTTAGAAAACACAATCAAACATGTAACTTTGTCAGGTCTTCAGAGATAATCAATAATTTTCTGCACGCATATTTACATTTCCTCTTATTACGAAAGGGTTTCACACTGAAATTTGCTTGATCTATTCGGGTATAAGGTAACCTAATCACTGGGGTTATGTATGGTTCTTCTGACAATAGTCTATTCTGAAAAGTGATCGATCAAAAGTGATTTAGATCTTGTTCTTAAAGCTTATGTTAGGTAATCTCTAATATTTTTATTGTGAATTTTAGAGCATTGTCAACGTTTTCCTACTGCTCTTAAAGAAAATTACTTTTTAAGCTGAAAAGCACTTCACATCTTCGATTAATTTTTGGCGACCACAACCCACTGATTCTCTACATGGCCCGAATCAGGAAGGCAATCAAAGCCAAACTACATTTTAATGCGAAACCCACTAGTTGTATGCACAGAAATAATATCACGGGGGAAGAATAAGTTTTCAGCTTGTAACCGAGCTACAAACAGCGAATGATGGCTTAAACACCCGATGATCGATTTTTATCATTTAGTCCTAATTCGGATGTTCTTTCAAAGGTAGGTCCAATCTCAAAACCAGCAAAGGACTGTCATTACGTCTGTACATAATGAAATATTATTGTTCTCTTTTAGGTCACGTCAATGAAATGCAAAATCATTAAAAACCGCTAAGTTACCTTCATGCATCACCGGTGTTGGTTACTCCAATTATCAGTTGGGGTATATGCGAATCCATTTGGTTCAACCAGTAATAGTATTCGCATCAGCCTCAAGTAATTTACACACGGCAGCTGACTGAGCAGCCATTGTTTTCCTCATAACTGAAAAATTCAGTATGCTATTCAGCTGAACAGCACTCCCTACAGTTCCTGAATCAGATCAATTGGGTTTTCTTTCATTTCGTTTTGGCAAAGTTACCTGTCATCCAGATGTTTCAGTTGCGACGTGGGACGTGTTACTCATTTGTTGACAACCGTTTTAAATCTGCACTCCTATGGATTTTTACATAGACTAAAACCTTTCCCGGGCACTCAAGGCTAACTGTCTCGTGACACAACTGGAGTAACATTATTGAACTGCCGGTCATTGGTCTTGGGTATCATCTAACTGTTCATCCTTACTGATTCAGTCCACAGTAGAAAAAATCACATTCAGCATCAGTCACCAAGTGAACATCACTCACCCGAAAGATCGGGGCGAAACTGAAAAATCACAAAGTTTTGCAGCAGGTGGACGTACAATGATGTTGCACCCAACTGTTAATTTTTTCCATTGATGTTAAGCTAATGGAGCCACTTATGTAAAATATTTCGCCTCGCACATCTATGCACTTTTGTAAAATCGAACTTTCTACGTAAAACACCCATTGAACTATTGTTAAACTACGAATTATCCTTTATGATTATCCGACCAATATATACAAAGTTGTATGCTTGTTTGTATGTTACATAATCCAGCTGAGGTTCTGATTAGCATCTGACTACCAGGCTCGGACAGGTTGGTCATCAAGAGCTGGTAGTACAAAGAAGGTCGGATAATAAACAGGTAGCAGATATAGTCAAGATTTACTCCAATTCAAAAACATTTGTGGTAATCTGGTTCTAGTATTTGTTATGGACATCGTCACCAGTAACTTAGTAATAGTTTAAACATTACTTCGATTGGCGTGTTCTGAACTTGGATCACAGAATATGATTCCCGAACTCGACGTCGTCGACGGCAAGAGCACCGCATCGCTGAGTGAAGCTGACGTGTAACTACAATGTACACATGGAAAGTAGAGCAGGTCCCCGTTTATACGTAGTATATGAAGCTAGGATGGAACCAAAATTCTAACAAACCTCCTGTCTTTATACTCTAAAATGCAACAATTTATCCATGGCGCACTTCATGCTAGTTGACAGGGACATGGATAGAAAACAGTAGTCGATTTGATAAATGGCTAGCTAGTAACGTTACCAATAGCCTAAACACTTAAGTATAAACAATCTAACAGGATGAGAAGTCATTCATGTTTGATAACCCTTACCGCCACTCAACCTCATAGGTCCTAGTATAGCTAGATAGCTACGAGTGGTTCCAAACATCAATCATTGCTCATTTGATGGATAAGCTTGTGATTGGCTGTTTTAATATATGGTACAAAAGTTTCTTCGGAGCAGACGTGACATTTTTCAAATCCGGATAAAGTTAACACAGGTTTGACATGAATAACTTGGTGAACCCGAGGAGGCAAAGTAATTGGAATAGCTTACAAACACAGGGGTGGGTACTATGCACGCGTTGTGAACTACAGTAAAGTGAAGGCGTACGAGGAACAAACGAGAGTTAAACCGATAGGTTTACTAATCAGCCACCTGATTTTCTTAAGGGGAAAAGATGTTCAGTCTATCGTAAAAGTCTGTTAATCCAGCCGTCACTGCAACTCAACTTGATCGATCCAAGTCGAGTCATCGTATGCTGAAGAGATTAGCACAGTTGATCCTGTTTATAGAGTGTTTCATCTTCGTAGATTCGATGGCTGCTGCGATTAACCTCACCTAAACAGTTCTTATCGCTGTTCTAATTACTTCAACGCTTCTCGGATCATCTTGTGATGTACTACTCTGCTGCCTTAGTGAGTAGTATGGCACGAAGCAGAAAGAATGAAGCACGCGCCGACGGTAATGGCGTTTTTCAGCGCCAAGCAAAACAGCGACTGGAAACTTGTAAAGGTTTCGCCTGAAGTGTTTTAATAAAGAAACCAGCTGGCTCTATGACCTGAATTTAACACGTGACCAGCTAGTGTAAAATCTCCGATCACGATGTGGCGTTCGGTTAGTTTACAAGGGCGTTCTGCAACCCTCATTTGCATGATCTGTCAATCGTCAGTACATGAACACATCTTGCATTCTGTTATATAGATGCGATTGACAATTCTGTTAATCCTTACGAGTCCCTTAAATGTCCTCCCACTGAAAGTACTGTCGTTCTATTAAGGAAACCACCCTTGCAATGTGATGTGTTCGAAACCCTACGGTTAACCTCTTTTGAACTGTAACCACAAAATTAATTTAAAAATATCCCAAAGTTCTAGCGGGACCTAGATGAACATTACGAGTTATCCCTTTCTATTGATTTGACAAACCGAGCTACTTTCGTTGCCACACTCCGATTGATTAAACCGATCTGAGTAATGTTTACTGATAGGAACTAAGTCAATTGTTCGTTAGTTGTTTTTTTGATAACCCCACGGTTTAAAGTCGATCGGCCGTAACAGCTGAAGAAGACCAACGTAAGAATGAACACAAAAAGCCTCAAGGTGTTAGTAAACCAAGTCCAACCCAGTTATAAAACTAAACGTGGAACATTTCTCCCGCGTTTCATATAACTCACATTCAGGCCCGAACTATTCCGTTACAGAGTTTGCCTCGAATTTGAATTCACCTGATGAGACCAGTAGAATTGAAATTCAAACTAGCAACCTTGTTTTGGCAAGCCACTAACTTTCTATCTAAAACTGAGACAGGTTGAGTAAAATAATTCCTCTCATCAGATATTTTTGACCACAATGCCTAATTAGACGAACCTTTGAAATACTACTTCGTAAATCGGTTGTAGGTATTCGGTGCATGATTACAATGTTTGGCCATTGAAAACATAACAGAAATTTATCATATATATGATGGTATGTGTTAAACTAAGCTGAATTATTTCATTCAAAATAGGCAAAATCATCATTGATTAGCAAGCACAACATACATTTCAGAACATCTACACTCACAAATAATCTGTACAGTTTCAGCGAACTACTGCATTGATCTTATATCTCTCTAAACTCAGTCGAGTTTAGAAATGATCAATGGTCCCTTAGTGTGGTCTGAGTAACAAGTGTCTATTTGAATCGTGTCAGCTACATGTCTCTTTGCGGTTAACTTACCCAAATGACCTAGCATCTGCAATCACTTCACTGGACTGTACATAAAACGTTTTGTCTTGCTTGTTTTAGATAGTGTGTGTGTGTGTGTGTGAAATTGACAGTTGACTCCATTGTGTGTTAAGCATATGTGTGTGCCTGTGTATGTGTATATGAGTGCATGAGTGTTAGCCTGCAGTTCACAACTTTACTGATAGCGCGTATACTTCCGACGATGGATAGATCGTGCATCCTTAACAAGCCATGCGGCATGGTATGTCATATTTGAATAGACAGCTGATAAACGCCGAGTGATCTATGATTGACACTTCCTTACTGAAAAAGACGCACATATAATAAGTGTATAAATCTGTGTCATCAATTGGAATAGCTCTAAAACCAATCAAGAATGTATCATATAAGAACAACCTGTGAAAAATCGG
The DNA here is from genome assembly GCA_013368495.1 of Paragonimus heterotremus. Classification (NCBI taxonomy): domain Eukaryota; kingdom Metazoa; phylum Platyhelminthes; class Trematoda; order Plagiorchiida; family Troglotrematidae; genus Paragonimus; species Paragonimus heterotremus. The sequence continues at coordinate 9,990 of LUCH01000482.1, forward strand.
TGAAAATATTTTATACTGACGTAAAACTTCTGACTCAAATACACACTCGTTTTTAACACCGAGTTAATTACCTTATGTGATTGTCAGCTGAAGAAGGTTTAATAATGGTCTTTTGAATGAGTTAATCAGTAACAGAGAAAGAGTGTCCACATTTCTGTTTTATCTCGAACGAACGCAAACACAGGGCCGAACGGCGAATAGTGCTTAGTACGGCTTCCAAAGATGCAACCGATTTTTAGTTCTCATTACAGACCAGTCTAGTTAGTAAACTGTTCATGTCAACAGCGTGTACCTTTATCCTCTGTCGTAAGCGTCTGTCCATGTCTATTCTATGGTGTTTTGTATAGACCACGAGGCAACACGCATCGAAACGTCAAAATCCGAGGGGGAGAAAGAAACCCCGCATATTCGACCGTGAAACACGTGATAGCAACTGATCATGTGGTTAATCCCGCCACTGAATGTACTGTCTGATTACTCTATCGTGTCTCAAGAATGGTGGCGTTTATCCAAGCATTTCTTAGTAAGCGTTACAGGCCGGTTCAGTTGATAACATATGCTAAGAAGATCAAGTTGTTTGCCGAGGCCTAGATGAACTGTACTTCCGGCTTGTTGTGTGTTCATATGAAGCTCTCCTGTTCGCTGTTCTGTTACCATGCAGTAAAGCAGAATGAATGAGTGTCTTTTTATGTAATCTAGTAGTGAAAGTAAATATACTGCTTCTTTCTCGCACTTTAGATCTCTTTGTCTTCACGGCTCGGGACAACATTTGTAAGACTTCTGGACCCATGTTCACTAAAACTGCAACATTTAAGACGAGTTCCGATATAGAAATAAACAGAGGGATGGGTAATAACATTATACGGAGATTCATGTAAATGATAATCTTCTGAGCAGTCATTAAAACGCAATGTATACAAAGAGCTCGTTTTCTGTCAGTCATTATCCGGTGAAATGTATAGCGTTTTTACGGAACAGTGCTATCAGAAAGTAACGAACAAAACAAGTAGTGTGTTCAACTACAGTTGACGACGTCATAGGAACAAATACAGACAACGTTTTAACACAATTACGTCATCATTATAACGCAAATGAAACCTTGAAAGTCTAATCGGTCATGATCAGGCTAGTGAGAGCTGGCAGATACAGTTTTTTGGCGCAAAACCGTAGATTGTTCAATCGATTTCCCGTCACCTCAGACGTGACCGGAATCCGGTCTCTCACACCTTTTGAATGACTGCTCTGAACTCAGTAAACAGAATGAAAAAAAAGTGACTGGGTTGATGGTATGATTCAAAACAGCTAAATGAACTACGACTGCAATGGTGGCCGTCGTGGTAATTCTACTGCTGATCTAGACTTGACGGTGTTCCTAGATATCTTTAAATGGTTCTTTGGTCCACAGAAACAATTAGAAGGATGTGTGGAAGTGGTAGAAATGCACAGTTTAACGTCTGGATGCGAACCAGACAGTAAAACCAAATTCACGAAGGTGGAAACTGAGAAGCACAATCATTTTAAATAGGAGGCGTTATCAGAATTGCTGTTTTGTATGGATTAAGAAAGAATACTGAAATCTTCACACTCACACTTATCCCACCAGAATAACCCATAGATCTCGGGCTTCACTGTTTACGTAAAGTTCAGAAATTGGTGATACCTATTCACTCTATTTTCAACACATCCAACTCGCTACATCGTTCGTTAGCTAAATGATTATTTTGCTTTCTTAAATCCTTCAAGCGGAAATTGTCAACTATTAGCCTATGGCATTTCGATGAAGTCGTCGTTGTAAGAAATAAGCTTAATTTATGAGAAGAAACGCATGACAAACAAGCCTGTTTTCAGTGCTTCATCATCACATACATATATGACTTCGCCGGGAATAGCACATCAGTAGGGTAATGGATGGTAATCACTAATATCAAGTTAGACAGACCGGTGAGTTCTAATCACGTAACACCAATCGCTTGGGTTGTAAACGTTTCTGAAAACAAAGTTGGCCCTCCCACATAACGGATCTATCCGAGATGTTGATGCTTGACCACGGGAGGTACAATATTTTGACCAAATGTTTCTGCGAGCATAACAGTGGTGAGTGTAAACGGATTGCAATGACTTCTACGATGTTGCTTCACATATCTCGGTGTTTTTGTTAATACCTTTTCAGTTGCTACTGTCTTCTCTTTTTCAGCCTGCAAACAAGCTAATTTGACTTTATCTGCTAGTAGTGCTTTCATTTTAGCTACGTAATCACCTTCACTCAAAATGACGATTTCAGCAATTTTGTCAGGTGTGGATATTGGTATATTCCCACTTCGCCTTAAGCACTCCAGTGAGGCTAGGTGTTCTCGAGTGAGTAGGTTTTAATTATGGTTTTCCGGGTGAGATACTGATAGCATCTTTGAACTAAGGTCGCTTTGAGCTTACTCATTACATGGGAAACTTCACTCAGAGAGAATTTTTCTCGCGACATGGTACTCATCATCTCATTCTCATAGACTGAACGAACTGAGATCGACCTCAGTGCCTTACCGACGTGTTAATAGGGACTCAACGTGAGCACACAGGGAAGTCCGATAACCGCATTTCTGCAACTGAAAAATATATCTTTATCTTACCCAGACAGCCATCTCAAAAAAGCCCGCTACAGATTTGACACAAAATAACCCCTTCCCGACTGGCAGAGAGTACTCTATATCAAATTCAGAAAGACCTATCACAGTGGATGAATGTAAACAAAATCTTGACACGCACATCCCGAAAACGACGCCGGGTCTTAAGGCAGCTTAGGGATTACCGCAGGTACGGTGGAGTCAAGGAATATTCGACCTATCACTGTTGACACTGGTTGACCGTGGTTTCCCCCACATTGAAATGCGTTTGTGATATGCTTGACAAACTATTTTTCGGGATCCTTAGTTGGTTATTTTCCTCCATCTGTTTCAGATTCCCATTCTTACCGCTGCTGACTTTCGGAAACCAAGACCACTCACCTGTGTTTTCTCCTTCCAGACCGTCCAACGCAGCTTCAGATAACCATCAGCACTTACGCAATCCTCTATCCTGCAAAATTCCCAGGTATCCTACCAAAAAACTGAGTTCCTAAATTTTCAGACCATTCAGACAGTTTTCATGTTCGATTATCCCACCAAGAATCCTGTGCACTTTTCCGTTTGTTTCATCGTTTTAATGAATGCACCCAAAGCTTTATTGTATGGATTGTAGTCGAAAAACATGAAAAACTAGGTAAGCCACAGCTTTGCGCTAAAATCACCCTCGAACTACTTGTACAAGCTCTCCCCAATCCACCTCCGGAGTGAGTTGTTTGACTGACACAAAATGGTTTTTACTGGGTGCTGAAGAACCTTTTGTTGTGTGGTGATTCATACAAGTCACCATGAAAGGCAGTCACAATGTATGCATTGACAACCAGGCAATCTTTGAGACCATCCACTAATAACAGCATCTTAAACTAATGAAACAGTTGTCTGCTTCTGAATTATTTTTGTCGCAGTTTTGTTTTGTCAACCCAAGGAGATGTATAACAAGGCGCTTTATAACAAACTACAAATAACCGTATGATAGATTTGTAATTCGGCATTCACTTCTTCAAACTTAAGTCTGGTTACAGCACGCTGGTGAGTTCACCTAAGGGAAAAGGATCTACATATGTAGATTTACGAAGTGATTTTGAGGAAGCGCTACAGATAAGGTTTGCTTGTAAGGGGTGTGTGCACACCTATCAGTACCTCAAATGCGGTGAAGGAGATGGAGAAAGCCATGTGTGGTGCAACATTAGATCAGGTCAGTTTGTTAGCAGCCATCGTCGACTGTTGTGATGGATCGTGTTGATCAAATTCAACGTTTGTCTGCAATTTGTTCCACGTAGCCCAGACCGCGAAATTCCACTAGCATACGCTTTAATTACAAACCTGTCGGTGTGCTCTTTGACCGTTGTGAACTATTATGTTATTCGTATTCGTTCAGTTTTTCCGAATACCCCAACAAGTAGTCTGTTTCCAAACACTTTTCGTAAATTTGAACAAAACAGAAAGTGCTGCGCTCATTTGAGACTCCTCAAAACCACATTACAACATAGGTTTCTTCATTCTTTCATGTAGACAGTCCTTCACTCTGAAGATCACGCAACCTACCGTTTCGCTTTGTGACCACCTTCACAACTAAAATATAAATTGACTAACACAACTGGAAGAATACACAATGGACTAATCGTCTTTAACTGAAGCGAGTGAGTTATGATTGTCTGAATGTTAGGGTTAAATTACACACAATTTACTAAATAGGAAGTTGCGGACAACTTGGTTGTTCGACAGCCTCGCTTTGTCTGATGTGCAACTTTTAGTTCACCTGAGTCTTGCAGTTATTACACTACGGAAAACAATTGGAATGCTCTTCCAAGAATTGTGTACATTCAAGTTTTCTTTTCTCATCCCCACGGGACAAATGAATTGGCACCTGGGGGTTAACGAAAGATCACTCCGCCACATAGACAAACACACTCCAACCCCACATGACAGGTGCCCAAAATCACTGCTTGAGCATGCTAATCAGGTTGTGTGAACTAACCTAATAAAGAATTCAGCACTGACCGTGTTTGGTGAATGGTCACAAAACTATTGTTGTGACCATAATAGCGCTTTATCCTGGAGGTTGCCTGTTTCCTACCAACCTTTAAGTGATACACAGAAATACATACCCATGAGTAACTGAATTACATTCACATCAGTTGGCAATGGTACATCTGCAATCTCTCTGTTGACACGTCCCAAACAACGCATACTAGTCGCTTTCAACTCCCTGATCCATCTGATTTCAAGAACTCTCCTTTGGTTTCCGTACATATCATTCGAACTATACTGTTCATTGATGAAGTTGTACATTACACACAAATCTTCCTCCTTCTGAAATTCCTGGACCTCTTTTCATCTGCTGATGAATCCTTAACAACCGAAACGATTCTGTTTACCGGTTAATTGATCTATTGGTTCGCTACTCCTGCATATCGTGCTATTATGTTAACTCATTGTCATGCAATCGTTTCGTCTAGTTGTCCCTATCGATCGCATATGGTGAGCCCCCTCCGGAACTCATCAGATATGGACCTTTCCACTTAGACAGAAGTTTACGTGAAGCCAGGCCCATAGCGCCTGTGTTATGACGATCCTAATATTTCACACTTTCTCTTAACTTAACCATTTTAAATGTGCCCAGTCGCTGACATGCTGATTGTTATTTTGTGTGTATTTGTGATGTTTCCAGATTTCGTTTGACTCTTCTCTCGGCAACCAATTCTCTGGTGGAACTGATGCAACATGACCATAGTCCAATGTCTTCATACACTTGAAATCGAGGAGTTCTGCAGTACGTCAGATGAAGTGGCGGATTTTCATTGTTTGCCTGAACAGAAGCTCAGTAAATCAGTAATACCATGAGCATAGCAGGTTTGTAGTTGTTTGTCTTGGTCGGTAAATATTATCTGATTTTCCGGCTGTTGATTTCATCACGCCCATTCGTCTGCGGATGGTATGGTAGCAGTCGCAATTATTGACCTACGGTTTGACTTGTGTCCGCTGCCCCAAAAATCCTCTATATTTGTCCACTTGAATTTCAAAGGCTTCTTACTCACTTGATCCCTATAAACTTCTTTTTATACGGCTTACAAGACACTTCGTTACCACAGTAACAAACAACTAGCGACCTCATCACAATACGCAGCTTTGCAAACTTTGACCTAAGTTCTTTATTCACCATCTATTCTTTCCTTTCGGAGTCCTACCTCACTGGAACGATCTTCCTCTGAGGTTCGTCAACCATACTTCTGAGGTTCGCTTCAAGACATTACTAGACAGTTGATTACGCCAGACTTGATTAGATTTATAACTCGGTTGGCTCCAAAAGAACAGTGTAATAACCTGTTTTCATTGGTTGCAACGTAGCACCCGCTGAAAAACGAAAAACGACCGATAGAATTGGGATGATTTGGGCATCCGGCCCTTTAGCTGTGTGCATGTAAATGAAGCCACAGAAGTCAGCAAACTGATTACGCAGTTTGGATCGAACAAACACAATTCAATTCGAAAGATGACGGCGAGAATACTAAACCGTAACTGACCGTAATTGTCACTAGAAGAATCAAAGTAGCCCAAGTTAATGACACTGATCATGACAGTTGTATTACTGATAGCCAATACAACTCATCCTCTCATTGGAGAACGTTGTCCACCAGGTATGCTCTACGCAGTTAAACTGCGCTACAAATAGACTGGCGTGTTACACCAGTGAACCTGATAGGTCACCGGATAATTCTACATCATTGTGGTCTGAATGACGTTAACAATCACCACAAATTCCCTCCCTTGGATGGACACCTTCTTGTTGGATGACTGTAAGAGCTGACATCTTGGTGTTTATTCAAAGGTTTTACTGTTGGTTGTATGATGTAGTGACTGTTGGTTCTCCCTGAGCAGAATCCAGGTCGGCTACTCTGTCCCCAGCTTTTTCCGTAGGAGGTGGAAAATTAACCAGGAACTTGTCAATCACCACACTAGGTTGCAGATAACAGATGACCAAATATATCTAGCGCTTTTCGAACGGCAGTTCAGTTGATCTGTTTCTTCACGCTTATTTAGCCAAACTTGACATGGTATATGTATATATATAGCGTGATTTCATTCTCTGATTAACGGAATTCCAAAGAATAAACTGAAAATATCATGTGACCCAACACTGTTAAAGTAATTGTCACACAATACAGTGCACATTCCACTAGTAAGCCATTCAACCACGCGAAGAAACGCAGCGTGAGAAATTTATACTCATGCGCACGTGACAGGGTAACCACAAGTAATGGTGCCATCGTATCACAACTACATGCTTGCGTCTGATCGGATGCAAAATCGCAAGCGTCGTTTTAAAGTGCATACGATACTAAAAATGAGAAAGATCCCACACGAGCTCACATCCGACAGTTTTCCAACTGGCATGGAGGTCATATCACACCCGTATTACCATGAGTCGTTAGCCCGTATCGATTAAATCTTACAGAGGTTAGTCTTCACATGTGGGTGCATAATGAGCCAGACAAGGCTGATGGATGAAAAAGTGCTTCAGATCGTATTGTAGGAAAGTCTAACACTGTCAGCATCAAACACTTCGTTTCAGTTTTATGCATTCTATCTTTGTAAGTAGGCGCTCTTGTTGAATTCATAGTCAGTCTTCCGGCGGAATAACAGCACTCAGAAAGTGTCTGGCTACTTGGTTACAGTAGAGCTACCCTCTCTCCCGACAGTGATCAACAAAATGTCTCAGAACATAGAAAATTTTAACGAAAAAATATCTATTTTGGATATAGCTGTTCAGTAACACTTATTCAAATGATTTCGTATTCAACTGAACTCGGTTTCGACCTTCCGTGAAATGATCCGGCGAATCGAATCCGAGCGAACTTCGAACCGATTGCCGTGGCGCTAGCAAATGAAATACTTATTCAATAGACCACCTGATTTATGAGTAACAATTGTGATGGAATGATTTGCATTCATTGTCATGTAATCCGTTCCCACTGGACAGTCGTTTTGTGAATTAACAGTATAAAGTATTACATAGACATAATCACGCGAAGAAGCTGACTGTAGGCAGTAAGCTGCAACAACCGAAGTGAAATATGGCGAGTCATTTGCCAGGAATTATCTCATCTTGATGTCTCATGTGGTGGGGTGCTCCGTGTCCGGACTCATTAGATGAAGATTATGTGGTCGAATGAACAACTTTCAGTCATGAGCATTAATTCAATAAAATTCTGCTAGTTACAGTCTACGTTCAGTCTCTAGTAGAGTGCCAGCAAGTTTGATAAGGACGAAATTGCCATCTTTGTACTGTAATTCCGCGTCGACTCACAGTAAACCATAGTATTGTGAACCATGAATACAGTGGGCACATGGAATGTTTATTGGGAAAACCAACATCGTCTCAAACAAAAACAACTCATTAGCACATAACACTGATCCAAGGAAGCCTAGGTTGCCGATGTCAAGTTCCTTTGCGGAAAACACCAAATCTTGCCGGGATGCACTCCATTGTTCTTTTTTGTAATTCTCCCCGGTTATTTTATTATCTAAATACGTGTATGTGCTTTACTGCGGACCAGTAATGCAGTGCTGTAGCATTTTGTACAGTATTTTGTATTTCATAATTCCCACTGTTATTCATGCTTTCTACTTTCTTCAACTTCTCATATACAGCCCACGTTTAAACCAAGTTAATCGAATTAATTAATAACCAGTAGATACAAATCGGACTTCTAAGGTCGCTAGCCTTGCGTTCTTTCTGCGTTCAGCATCGCTAGTAAACAGATTTTGGAGAGTTAGAAGCTAGCGGAATCAACCGGCTATTGCGGCAAATTTCCTTATGTATCTGTCATCAGAATTATCTCACTTGTGACCTTCCAGATTACTTAGGAACTACACGACAGATCACATCAATTGTATACTTCATTCTGTCTATTGGTACTCTAAATAACACATCTTCGCCAACTACTGTGAGTCAGTTGTTTTTATTTTTACCACCTTTTCGATCCCATATCCACACTTGAATTGTATACAACGTTTAGTTCCACTACAGTATAATCTTTCATCCTCATTACAGTAGTTTATGCGTTGTCTGTCTGTGAACTGGGGTATGTGAGGACACTGTCTTCTTATATCAACCGCAAATATACACTAAATATCTCTATGTATTACCTGTTCATAATGTGTGAGGTGAACTATTTTTGAGTCATACTTGCTTGTGTTTTCATATTGCACGAATCGGTCAACAATAGATATTTGAAACAGTTATATCCCTTCAGTAATTTGAACAAAACGGTTAGAAGACGAACACTAGTAGATACTAGCATTTCGTATTGGCTCCTCAGTACCAAATAACCAATAACACGGGAAACTTTCAGTCTAACGTCTACAGTACTTGGGGGGAGGGGTATGAACAAAGAAATCATGTGATCTGGATGACACAAAATTGATATGTCAGTCCTTAATATGCTTATTTTGTGTCTCAAAGAAGTTCTTACTACAGTTTATATCCCGTGTATGAATAGGTGTTTGTTAACGAGCGGAAGTGTTTCTGAACACTGAGGTTTTTTTTGACAAGCAAACAAAAAAGGGACCGAAGACTTCATGATGATCAGCTAGCTTTCTTGGCTAATGGCACTTTCGTAGGAGGTCCGAGGAACGGATTCCGAAAGAGCTGTTGTACGGACAACTCAAAGCCGACAAGCAAAGTCCTGATGGCGGGAGATTATTGTATTAGGTTGTTATCCAAGTAGGTCTTATTCAATGCGATATCATTTTTAGATCTTGTGAGGACTTAGATTGAAGCCAGATTATCTGGAGTAGTATGATCCTAACGGGTGTCTGAAGATTCATTGGATGTCAGCTGCTTGGTCATGAGTTCAAGCGCCGGGTATGTAAACGAACTACGGTTGCCACAGATCGAGGTGACGTGATTAAATGACGCTGCAATCAATGTGACGATGAACGCGCTGCCCTCTCGAAAGGGTATGTCATCAGACCACTCATGTCACCCAGTCGACGAAAAGTGGACGAGTGTGTTAGGCTCAGGCAATTACTGTCTGTGGTTAACATTGTATTCACACAAACGCAAGGGTCGGAGTGTAAACTCGCGTTCGGACGAGGATGTGCACTACTGATGAGCTCTATTTAGAGTGAAATTGGAGTCTAGTGCTTCCTTTCTACTAAGTCGGCCTGCGGAACGGTTTTTCTGAATGCAAAGGCTGCAACCAAGTGTAGGTGATATTCAATCGGCAATAATCCAACCTATTTAATGTCCACTGACAACTAGCCATTGCTTATTGCGTACTGCGACACGCCTATAGCATGTTTCATACACTGTAGTTAGACTTCACTTCAGTCAGGCTGTTATAGTGACAATGTAAACTGAAGTTTTTCAGTTAGCTACGTTCCTGTGCTCATTCTACTGAAACTGTCACGATATCCATCTGCTACTTTGCCGTCCACAACATGCCGTACATAACTAGCCAAATACAATGATGTTGTTAAACGTCCTGCTGCTTATATCTTTTCCACAATTTATCTCATTGTTTTTTTCAGCTGATAACAACAGTTTTACTGGGTTAACAACATAATGTGTGTTTTCATCAGCACCTCGTCTGTAAGTCATTTTAAACAGTTCCAAATGACGCGTATTATGCCATTAAAACGCAGATTTCCAAACCAGTGAATTCTGACTCAGAAATTCCGTGTCTAGAAACCCACACTCTATGATGATATTATAAAATCACCCGATTGTTTTATAGGTACTTCGGCTGAATTGAAAATCAGGGCATTTTTTAAAAAGTAACCTAAATACCATAATGTCTGCATTTCAATGCTGAGACGTTTATTTTATTGTTTTAATGAAGAAGGTCGTTCACGTAACCACAGTAGAATACTAATGCCACTTTGGCTCGAGGTTTTCCAAAGGTAGCTTCAGCGATTGGACACTTCTGTCCGGTATGTTCCTGGCAAATGTATCGAGAAATGGGCACAGATTCTTCTGTTCCTTTCTCTAACAATCTTTCTACATCGCTGTAATATAGTTGACTTTGGTACAGTAGGACACGTGACAACAGTATGTCCCATAATTATAGATTCGAGTTGACACCATTACCATAAATTGGTCAGTCTGACCGACTTAATCCACGACGGAGAAGCCAAGATCATTTGATGTGAAGTGATGCGTTGTTTTATTATAGATTGCCTTCACTGGTGCAAGTGTTGTATAACAGGCAGTTTCGTTGTGAGTAGTATACTACTCACGAGCAGCACACTACTCACAGGCGGCGTTCTGAAACAAAAAGGCAACCTCCCACCGCCAGGAAGACGATGGACCAGAAGAGACTATCGGAATAGTGTGTACGCGCTATAGAGGAAGTGTCACCGAATGAAAACTTACTGTCTCTCAATGCATGTGTATGCACGTCTGCCGTGCAAATGAGTGTACACGTTTGTGGTTCCATTTTTAACATGACCTGTACGAGAGTTCGTGTAATAAACAAATTCGCAAATCATGCGTCTTTTGCAGTCACAACACATGCATCCTTCAAAACTGTAGCAAAAACCCTAATGGTGTGTTAACGCAGTACGATTTTTGTGCATCAGTTAAGTCAGCCAATTCATTGGAATTCATTGCCGAACTCGTAGTGGAAACCATTGTTTTCCATCTACCCCTAATGATCACAAGGAAGTATGTCCTCAACTTTTCGAAGATTACATCAATTAGCACCTCACTACTCATCACTGTTACCTACACCGGATTTCTACTGTTTATCAAAGTTCACTGACAACAGTGAACTGAAATCGGGTGTGTGCATAATTGACTCAGCCACATGCAAGTTTGAAGTGTAGATGACAAGATTTTATTGGTGACTTTCAGTACAACTCCGAAATACCTTAAGTTGTTCTATGCATTAATCGAAGTAGTCAGCGCTTGTCTCGTTTCGAATTTCATCCTCTACTAAGACTGTTCATCAGTGTAAAAGAACCGCTTACAAACAATTAGCTGTACACCCTGGCTCCGAAATCTAGGTAGCAGTCACCCCGAGTGCTGAAATACATTTATTGAAAACCCAATAAGTCGCCTATTTCGATCGCACCATGAGTTATGCCTCGTAGTCTGACCGAACTACGAGCTACCCTTAGTCAAATATGCTTAAAGCTGACTGAGACTTCGCAATTTCTAAACAAGTTGTAAACATCCTTTACTCTGGTTCACTGGCAACGTTTCCAGGACTCTTGTGTTAAAGAACGAACGCTAAAAATACACGAAAATTGCCAGTTTCTCACATGATATTTGGAACCCACAAGTCACTCGCTTTCATGGACTACGTCCATTTGTTATCAGTGTCATAGCATCTGTCCCCAGACATGGCACCTATATGAGGACGTGTGTAGCATTTTAGGCTGGTATACACTCATGAAAAATCATTTCTGGTAAAAACTACATAGGTCTGAGACGCGGGAAATCGCCAAAATAACCGTAGAAGACATGTGTCCTGTATAGAGTATCACAATTGCAAATTTCAGAAGCTTCTAGACGGTAGTGTGACATATGTGTGTTGGATACCCCACAATCAGGATCTAAATGTTTCAACAGAACCTTAAATGAATGTGACGCAACTGTTTACCATAACAGGTTTTGATTATTCCCTCTGATGGATAAAGTTGAACGATAATGTATACGTGAGACACTCGTTATTAGGCATTTTGGACCCTACAGCAAGTTTGAGAGAAAGCGATTTCAGCTGGTGACAGAAGTTGATGTGTATAGACCACATCACTTGAAATTCGATCTTATAGTTTGTACCGGGAGCGTGACCTCCATTCTGTATGAGTCACAAATAGGCATATCTGTAACAAGGGCCAAGCCGCCGCCCAGCATTACTGGTGCCGTAGACGAGAAAGAATTTGGCCATAAGAATAGAGGGTTCTAGATTCAATTATTCATTCTCGGAGCATCTTTACAACCTATTTAATTCTACGTGAATAAATATCTTCTTATCGAATCTTATCTCTAACAATCAGATTTCATGTGACTCAGTCCTTCGTCAGTGTTCTGAAGTGTACTCAAAATTGTACAGAGACGGGCTAGTTAGAGTTATGGTCAAAATTACCATGGGCAAAAGTACACCGTACAAGAAAGTCTAAAGTGAAGATTTATTTGATTTGGCCCCTATGTAACGGGTATGTCACAGATCAAGTCTACGACCTATCTTATCTGTTCGGATTTTAATGAATGATGTTGACGACTGAGCTGATAACCTACTCTTCAGTTTCGGGAACTGTAGTTTCAAAACTGGGATATTCAAACGCGTCGAACCATAAGGACCTTGGTTTCCGTCAAATCTTAGTAGCTACAATCGCTGTTTGGTGGGTGGTGATGATAACTCAGTGTGTAACTGTTTCATTTGCATCTGCGTGTAGAGACTCGGATGTACGATCGGTGAAACCAACTGGACTACCTAACTGACCTGGAATCTGTGGGCTTCGGTTCTGATATCCAGAGCTGCTTCACTGAAAACCGGCGTCTGGGAAGAGAGATACTGAAATCGAGATACTGGAAATACGATCACTTTTCAGTAATGACCATCGACCAGCTTAACACACCAGCGTAGGTAACTGACTACGGAGATTACAGTGCAGACACAAGAGCCACTCATAGGACCGGTAAGCGTAACTGTTTCCAACATCGTCAAACTAAACGTGATACCACGAACGCGGAACCAACGGTGTGTGTCATACTGCTTCGGATGCTTTTGAGTATCTTGTTATGACAAGGTTAGCTTAAAATCCACTTACCAAAATTCCAGCGTCCTGTTTAACGGTGTTGTGTGACCTATCAGATTCCCGTAATGTACTGATATGTGTTTGGTTGAATGTGTGATACGGTAGCTTGATACATTGATTGGTTTTGAGCTGATGTTTGAACTGACAGCAGCCAATGCAACGTTGACAGGAAGCCAGTGCAAACTTGGACTGCAAAAATCCAGCGTGATTGTCTTTCAAAACTCTTGGATGGGAAGCAAAGAAAGATAGTAATAGGTCCGTACAGCGGGGCCATTTATAGACTACAATCTGTTAGTGTCTATAAAAGTGTTTGCGTGAAGTAGGCACAATAATATAAATTCGCGTAGTAAAACTTTACAATAGTAATCATTATGATGTGACATCTGTAGACCCCGAAGACATACGAATAAGTTCATGGCTATGTAAACTGACAAGGTGAAAATAAACAGTAACTTAAGTATTGCCGTTGCTGGAAAACGTCCCAACTCAGCGAGATTTGTGGAAGAAAATAATAGCCAAATATGATGTTTTCCTTCTTCCAACGTAAGACCTTTGTATACGAAATCCCAATCCTTAAATAATGTATTTTCAATAAAAATAGACATGTTGCCGAATGCCGATTGTTTGTCTAATATCTTTAATCGCTTACTTAAAACAATCAATTCAAGCATTTAACTATGATGCGAATAATGTACAGTCGGAAAGATGAAATGTTACTCATGGATAATCAAAATATCACTCAACAAATTAATGATTTCTGTGAGTTCAACTTGGAGAGAAGTCCTAGTCGAGGGGTCATCGATTGAAGTTAACAGGACAGTTACTGTATCTCCTCTCGAGGCGATCGGGCAACCTGATCATTATTCACAAGCAAAGGTGTTTGTGTGTTCACATATGATAATTCGGTCGTGCTTAATGTGAGGTCAATGGAGCAGTGGTAAACACGGTTGCCTCATGAACAGCGTGGCTGGAGTTCTAGTCCCGGGCGTGACAAGGATATGCACTACTGATGAGTTCTAATGAGAGCCAAACTAGAGTCTGGTACTTCTTATGTTAAAAAGTCGACTGGAAAGTCTATGGGAATGCGACAGCTGCGATCAATTGTGGGTGATGTTCAATCTGTAAGAAAACCAAAATCCCCTACTACTCATCAATAAAACGTTTGGAGTCAGAGGTTCAATATCAATTAAGGGGTGCAGTCTGACTCAGAGCTGGTCTTCGATATGTGACCAATATGGCTTCAGTGATAGCCGAAAGTTTTGTGCCTGAGTTACGTAATAATGCAATCAACCAAATGATCGGTCCAGCACAAAATCACCTATGGTAGGTAGACTTCAAATAGTCACTTATAATAATTCATAAAATACATGTAATTTCATAGTGAACTTTCAAACAAGCTTTAGACTTTCTCTTTTGTATGTAACTGACGGGCTCATGAAAGTGGTGTGCGTCCTTAGAGTAGATCTTGCGGTTTGTTGGGGTCGTTTAAACGATTTTTTTAATCTCTTCATAAACCCAAACGAATCAAGTAAATTTTCCAGTGAGACACAAGTAGACATAAAAATCTGCTCGCAAGCACTGAATAGTTGTCATGCCTTGGTTTGAAGCATTTCGTTTCTTTTGTTTGTTCACTACATGATGTTACGAACAGAACTGAGGACGAGAGGGAAAAAACAGTTTGGCCATGATAACCGTAGAATACAAAATTAGTTATTTGAACAAATACTTTATTCAAAGAAGCATTTGGGAATTATATTTCTTGTTACACCGGCAATTCTTAGAAATCAGCAAATATTGTATTTACTTGTTTCTATAATGTCATTAGACTAAGAATAATTAAATCCAAGTAATACATCTATAATTTTGTTTCATCTGAATTCACCTTATTGCTTAGAATAGTGAAGTCTACAGTTTTAAGTTTCCTGGTAAGGCTTTTCATGAAGACTGGGATTCTGAAGTTAACTAGACACAGTGTGATAACCTAAACGAGTGTCAGTTACAATTTTATCACAATTCACTTTCATAATATTATCCAATACAATCAATCACCCGAGGTCAAGTATATTTGTACGATTATACACCAACCTGTTACTAATTCACTATGCTTCACCAGGATTGTTGGTAAAAACGGTACTATCTTCAGAACAACCTAACATGAATCAAGATTTTCTACAAGTCGGTCCTGTCCAATGAGTGTTATGGAGGTTCCAAATTTCAAATGAGTGGATAGCAACCTACAATCAAGATCAATTGACGATGACGTATGGTGATCAAACAATGATCCAAATAAAGAAGTGAGCTGCTACTGATCACGACTAAGGTTGTGTTGCGCAGAGAACAAATTGTAATTTTGCTCATCTATTCGTAAAGGAAGAGAACTATCAGCCGAAAACAAGCCACTCTTAAATAACCAACAGTAACAACAACAGTTGGAGTTTTTCTGTATATATATATAAGAAACCTCACGACAAAGTTGTATATGCATTAAGTCTCATTACACTTGGAACGCATTTTGGATTGACCATGGCGGCTGTCATGGTGGGAACTTACTAGACCTATCAAACAAGCCCTGGAACTCATCAGCTCAAGAAGGAGGAAAATGCAAATAGCACACTAAGACAAAGCATCAGTCCGTTTAAAATTTGACTTCATTTTGATTTAACTGGATGTTACGTTATCCGCACACTCAAACCAAGCTTCAGCTGGCTTCAAATTCTGCTAGACGGTCTCGACCTTAATCTTATCGAAACAATTACTAGTCTACTGAGGAGTAGTCGGGGATTTGGTTAATTTCAAGTTGAACATCACCCACAGTTGATCACAGCCGTCGCATCTTCATAGACTTTCCAGTCAGCCCTTTTCGAAAAGGAGCACTAGACTCGAGTTTCGCTCTCATTAGAGCTCACCAATATGCATATCCTCGCCATGGCCGGGACTAGAACTCTAGTCAAGCTAGTCTGTCAAAATCATAATAGGATACAGAGACAAATTCCGTCAAGCTTCAAACGAAAAGTCACAAGTGGTTACGCGAGATGGTTACATACTCATATGTAGCCAATTTAACAGAGTTGATGCACATACGCCTGTAACGGTTTACTAATCATAAGACACCTTGTTCCGACTATTAAGTATAAAACATTGTTTCGCTCCTACCTCAACTGTAGTCATCAAATCTATAAATTATCTGTGTGAAAGGTTACATTTACTTAATGCTTAGATTGTGATGAATTCGTAAGCCAACTGTTTGATTTTGTGTAAACAGTGACGCAACTGTGAACACAAACTAAAATTGCCCAAATGTTGCGACAACTAGGCTACTATTCCTTCGTGTATTTCTTCGACTTTCACAACATTAGCCATTTAATAATAATATTTAACAAGGATTTTGTTACCACTTCTCTCTCTCTCTCTAACCTGCATGTCATGTCACGCAATTGTCCGTAAACTATTGAGTAGTCCCATATTCTTGCCACTGATTGAATTCAAGAACTGTCGCATCATTCATTAGCCACAGTTAGTAGGTGATATGGTGCATTGAAATGGCTACATGAAGGTTCCGGTTCTAGCTATCATGTCTCTTGTTTTCTGCGGTTAGTTGGCGAGTCCCAATCGGAACAAATTTGGTGATGCACTGTGGATATGAAAACGAGTGACATGGGGACAATTACGACACTGTGCTGCCTACTCTGTCAGTTGCTTACCTGGGCACAATAAGTAGATGCTTAGGATACGCAACCAACTTACGGTGGATCAGTATGTGGCGACATCGATGACCGAGTTTTAGAAGTTTGGTGATGAATGGAAGCCTTTGTTTCTAATCTGCCCACTCAAATCCTTGTAAACGTGCAAACGCACACATTTACAGCTGTGCCCAATTCGATTAGACGCCTTCATTCAGATGTAACAAACGTTGTTGGTTACCATGGTAACAAAAAGCATATTGTTTTCACATTACTCTCGACCCACCCAAATGACCCATTCGTATTTGGGGGAGCACTCAAAGGCAATCACCACACATGCGCTCGCACACACGCACAAGGAAAGACAGAAGAGGGGAGGTTGTTTTTAGCTAAAAAGACAAAACGTGTTCCCATTTCATATTGTCCTCGTGTTTGCTGTGGTTACTTGCTGATTATGCCATTGCCGTGGCTACTGCTTCTGCTACTGCTACTCCTGTTGTCAACGCATCATCGAGTGAATAGGCATGTAAGGTGTGAGGCTAGCATGAGGCGTAAATACACAATTCGAATGGGCCTTTTCAGGCTACTGGCTCAGGTAGGATGTGCTTTATGCACCCCTCCTCCCTCGTCCACACACACACACACACACAAACAAACTGTGTACGCTTCGTTCAGACACGACAACACACGTCAGTCAGCTTTGGGACGAGAGAAGGAAAAACATTTTGATTTGTGTGTGTATGTGAGTTGTCGAGTGTGAACTTTGGGTTGGACACTTGCAGTGTAACATCTTTCTCGAGTCACAATGAACTGCATTGGATGTCGAGACCAACAGCAAATACCGCGCGCGCATGTGTGTGTGTGTGTGTGTGTATGATGTCACGTGCCTGTGATGTCAGGTAATTTTGCAGGTTTCGCATTGGTAAGTAAAGACGACATTCGATACACTAGCTGGCAAATTTGTAGTGTGATCAGCATTGTGAACGTAATCAGTCGTACAACGACAAGCACATCTTGTATTGAGCTAGCTAAGTCCAATGTTAACATAATAGTATGTGTATAATAGGAGGTACTAACCGTAGGGATGTGCATATCCTCAGTGTGAGTCATTTCCACTGGATCTTCGTGCACGACTAAATTCAACAGCTCACATATTCCCCATCGCTGTAAAGTTGTTCGTTCTCATGAGCCTCATCGGTTTTGAAAAATTTTCACATATGATTTGTCAAAATTTAACAACTTCATGTCTAGTGAAACCTTGAAATAACGCTAACCGAAATAATTCAGCACACAACCAAATTAAATCCCTAGTGTTCTGTCTGTTTGGACAAATGAGCTCACAACCATGCCAATTAAGAGCTTCAGCAAAGTTTACCTGGTGCACAGATGGGTACCTAGCTGATCTTCCCTGAAAAACTGAAATCGGAGAAAAGTTCATTCAAAACTAAGCGATATCTAAACAAAAAGATGACGTACATGTTTGAGACCTGATCATCAGGTATATTTCAATTGATACACTGCTGCCTACTTATCTTCTGATTGAAGTACACAGTGAATTGATGCAACCAGAGAGGATGAGAATCATAAGACGTATTGAGGCCTAAGAACCGCGATCAAAATAGCCGTGTGGAAAAGGAACAGACTGAGCAACGTCACTACCGACAACCAGTCACGTGGTCCCACGGAAGAACATTTACAAACAGGCACAAGCAATATATTCTTCCGACGGAATAAAAATGTGAGAATTTGTAAGGATAGACTAGAAGACTTGGAAGTCACACCCGTAAAGAAGAACACTAGTACACTGCTCAATATCTATAAACGGTGTACTTGATTTGCATACCAGCTGAAGTACGATAGTGTACGTAATTCAGCTAACTCATTGTATTACTGCAGTTTAGAACACGATTCAAAAGTACAATAAGAACCGAAATAACCTCCTAATGAAACCCAAAAATTCAACACAACCAATTAACTGCACGCGGATTGTAGTACTTGAAATAACATTTTACTTTTTGTATCCACACATGTAATACGAATTACTTAAGATTCGTGACAAGAAACAGAGTGTCGTTCATTTTGTACCTTGGAAATTGGTCGATAGAAATTGATAGGAAGCTAGTATAAATCAGAGGATATTCACAAAGTTGAGGGTAGCCAAGAAGGTTAACTTATTCAGAAGGGTGATTAGTTTGCGACCACCAGTTACCAGTAAGTAGGTAGAACTCTCGGCTTAATTTTTATCCGTTATTATACTGTATCATTTTTCAGTGTTCAATCATTCCTTCAGTTTCCGACGGTCTCAAGTGGATACCTACTGGGTTGTTTAGGAACGGGAATATCTGTAAATGCAATATCGGTTGTAGTATACGTAAGGATCAATAGTTAATAATACACTTGTAACCTTTTACGTCCAAACGGACTAATCCTGGGTGGAAATTGCTTCGTAATTACTCACTCGTGCACTTGTACCTGATGGTCCATTACTGAGATATAAATCTTTAGTAGAACTTCAGGAATTTGGATTGGTCCCAATTGAACACCAGTCACACTTGGTCGTAATCTTCGCATTCAGATAAGCACTTCAGACGGAAGCATCAGACTGGTGGAGTGAGGATAAGCGATCGTAATATGCCACTCACACGATTGCTATTCAGTAGTGGGACAAGAGCGTGCATTTTGACATCGAAATAGCCTCGGGAAAAACACCAGAAGAGACATCGGAGTGTAGCATCGCACAAAATGGTCCTTGCCATGTAAAGAAAATGAGTATTGACGTCTGTAGCAAGCGAGACGGTCTGAGCCGAGTACCGTATGCAAATAAGCGTTTTTGTTTGTTGTCCTGTTTAAGCACTTAACTCATGTGTTGCCTTCTTGAATAAATACCCCTTGTGCCGTCCGCGTTCTTGGCTCATAACACTGGGGCTTACCAATTGGGATGAACAGAGCCATTTGGCTTGGTCTCCTTTCGAAACGATCAGGCGAGCTGAACACTGTTCATGTTGGTTGAGCGTTTGTATATGACCATTCACTCGTATCCACCATGAATTTGTTAGCTCTGCGGTTAACAAGCTGATCTCACGAACAAAAGGGCTGGAACTTGCATTCTGGCCAGGACGAGGATATACGCTGTTGGTAAGCTCTGATAAGAGCGAAACTGCAGTCTAGTGCTTTCTTTCGAAACCTGCTTGCAGAAAAGTTTATCAAAATGCAAAGGCTACGATCAAGTGTGAGTGGTGTTCAACTGCAAACTTTCAAGTGTCATATAGATACAGAAAATGGTAGGGGGTTTTAATCGCCAGTACTTAACATGTTCGTTGACAATACCATCGTCACTTGTCATCTCTATCATATTACTGATGGCCGTGTAGACATAACTAATCTATCTACTATGTAAGAGTGTTTGGAGATAACAAGTTCATGTGGAAATTCTTATGTTCACAATAATCTCAAGGATTTTTGATTTGCTCCAAATTTAACAAATACGCTTCAGCTGGAACCCCGCACAAGTTCCTCTACTCTCTTCAAATTATATGAACAGTTTGTACTGATCTCACTGCTATTCACTCACTCAACCTTTCATTGTAATCAACTTTTTTAAACTTCCTCTAATGTTATCAGAATCCCTGTGATGTTTACCTAACCGTATTGATTTTTTTCCAAATAGTTCAGGGGCTTTATTGTCTGTAAACATTCAGCATCTTTATACCTTCTACCGACGCCGTCTAGTTCTAGTCATCCAGTCTGGTTTTCATCCGTTGACAATCATCGGTAGGACCTCACTTGTGTTTTATGTGCTTATGGTTAATAGTCTTCAAAAAAAGCAGGAGAAATATTCCTGCTGGTTGAGACATCTTTTTCTATGAGGTGCGGTGTTTTCACTTCAGTGTGCTACATGTTTATTGTTATAAATCAGGAAAATAATATTGCAAGCTCTCCTAGAGACAGCTGAGACCAAGTCGCGTACTGTTGAACTGCCATGTTTGGGTTTATATCTGCCGAAGTGAAGAAGCAAATTCGGCGTTTCGCTTTAAACAGTTCCATCACCATCGCATATTGACACTTGATGTTAGCGTCATGCAAACACAAGTGAGTTGCTCCAGGATTACTCTAGGGTAACAATCGAACTCCAAAAAATTACATCCTTTCTGTTCGTTGTCACTTGTGTACACTACTAACACAGGTTTTCACAAATCCACTCAGGTTGCTGCTGCAAACACACGCAGGAACCTGATTTCCACTAAACAAATGATGTATGAACTATAGAAGTCTTTCCTGAAAATATTGTAAAACGAACCTCGATTTGTGTCTAAATAGCCTGCTCCTATTTACGATTACTACTTATACAAACAGAACCCCAGTGACCAATCCAGAAATAACTTCTTATAGACAGCAGTTCAGAATGGCTTGCTTCTTGAGCGTCATCACTATGGGAATACAAAATCGGAATCCAACATAACTTGTGAAACGTCAGTCAAATGCGCGCATGCTACTCTGTAGTAGTTGTTATACCCCTCAGGAGTAGATAGTTTCTTACATTAAGCGTTAGTTGTCTGATTTCAAAAATCGTTATGTAATCCGAATCCCTTTGGTGTGCGCTTCCAAAATCTTCCTGACCAACTTTTCCGTTTCACTGATTCAATAAACTCCACATACCAATAACCCTTTACAATTGATTCAAAACTGTCTTTATAAGTAGTCAACTGATCTATGTGATGAATGAATACGGACAGCCGAATTGACCAGGTCAGCAGTGTTAGAATACGGCTGCTATCCTACGTTGGCAGACTAATTTAGAAGGGATCCAATGGTGAGAATGTGGGCTTCGGTGGAATTCAAACAAGCAAAAGAAACTGCATGCATACACACAGCAAGTGCACTATCAGCAAAGGTACGAAGCTGCGCACGGAACCCGAAAACTTTACGTTTCGAATCTGTTATCCACCTGTTCCACTGTCTCACATGAAGTCCATCGAATGATCTAGAGTATCGAGTACTTCGGCAGGATTAGTCGAACAGTGCACACTGGAATCCACCAACGTCATTACTGAGCACAGAAGTTGTATCACCAATATGTACTGTTATGACCGCAAAAGACACTTGGCCTGTAAAGTTTTGTACTGCAATAAATCTTTTACAAGTTAAGTTAAAACATGAAACAACGAACGCGTACGCTTAGGGACATGACTGATATGTATCTGCACACATTGGGCAGCAGTGCATTGTAATTCACCTTGGTATCACGTCCTTCACTGTATATATGCATGGTTCCAATAGTCGTTTCTGGTACCTTGCCTTTTTGGTGTTGAGACCTGCACTTTGGCTCGCAAATGTATGCACTATACTACTCACAAACGATGGTGTATGTCATAAAACAGTACTATCTTAACAATACAACAGTTCCATTTACATCTGTCAATGTGAATGTTGGATCATATGAACAATAAATACCAAAACCGTCATGGTAGTGAGACAACTCGATTGACAGAGTGAATGCCTGGGATTTCAGTCACGCTTATGTGTGATCCACTGTTTGTTGAAACTATTTTTGTATGAAGAGTTTTCTGTCGAGATGCGCAAACAAAAACTCATACTATCTAGGTACGTTGCCATTTCCTGAACGACATACGCTATCTGAATATATTGTAACCAGAGAATGCTAGGATTTCCGTTATCCTGCATTGAACAAAATGTCTTGTTCGAATCGTCAATAGCTACGAAAGAAACCAAATAAGTCATTACTAAGGCAAAACTTCTGAACGGGGAAAGAAATGATAAACGGAAATCAACAATACCTTATATATACCAAACGGACAGAAGCCCTCATAAGCTTAAATAGAAATAGTGGGACATCGTGCACTCAAATTTCATTTTGAACATGGAATTGCTTAACCGGCAGGCTACGATTGTAGGTTGGGCGATAAATATATTACATTTATGAGTTTCCATCAGGTCGATGTCCTGACATTAACAAAATGGAATGAGATTGTTGTAGCCAACTCCACACGCATGGGATAAGTTGACAAGTGTGGGGAATCCGCTACCACTCTTGAGACGCCGTAAACGGATATGTATAGAAAGTCGTGTATTCTTCGAATAAATAGGATAAAGTAGAGGTAACATACAATGAAATGAAAGTGTCATTAATTTGTGTGTTCTTTAAGGATCGATACCGACAACGAGAGGAAGACTGTTTCTAGTCAGCATAATTTTCTGACATTCACTGTCTCCCGGTCAATTACTGTTCGACAGTGAACGTTTGGCCCAGCTGAAACATGTGAAATACTGTTGTAATGACCAACAATTCTGTGGCTTTTCAAAGGATCCCGGCTGCAACAGTGTTTTCCCCGCTTGTTTGTTCTGTACGCACAATTCTGTGTACTCCTGCTATTGGAGGCCTGATATGAACTCACTGCCACTTTCTTCAGTCGTGCAACTAATTGCACGTAGCGAATGCACTCTCCTAACTACTCATCTACTATTTTATCCTTCAAGGGCATTTGACATGTACTTTTTCAAGTGTTGTTTGGCGCACTCGAAAGTTCCCATGCACTTTTTGCTTGACGCGCTTTTGGGTGTTGCCGAGTGGGTTGTAGCCCATCTCGCGCCTCTTTTCTTTCTGCTCTTGGTATGCTGCCTTTGACCGCAGGCTAGGATAGAGTTAACTGCTTATCACATTTCCAAACATTATTGGAAATATACGGTTTGTTTCGAAACCCCACTGCGTTCTTTAATTCGATGCCTGTTGGGAATACCTTTCAAACGTTCTTCAGGAAAGGCAATTTCAGTTGTTAGTGGCAAAGGTTTGGCGCGTACTCACTTGTCCACTACACTGTTAGTGAAAAAGTTTCTCTGTTTTGATCGTCAAAAACGCTCTGGAGTCGTCTGGCTGCTTAGTGTCACACCAACCAGCCTAGAATGTGTGTAGGAATGTGGAGAAAGCACGTGATGTGGTTTCTAGTCTTTGCGACTTGTGATGTTGTTGGATGATAGGCAGGTTCGAAACACATGTGTGGGCTCGATTCTGTTTTACAATTCAGAGACGTGGTATATTTGTGTGACCGATTCACATGGACCTTCGGTGCTTCACTGTTGTTCTCGTTCTTTCATTCTGCATGTCATTCGGACTGATTTTGTGAACAAAACCATACTCCATTGACGTTCACTTGAGAAGATGCCAAATTCACCACCGGTAATTGAAAAGAAATTTGAATCCAGTGATCTGCACACCGTGTATGAACACGAGTCTTTTTCGCAGTTACATATGGTTGATGAGGCCGCCAAGGGTTACAAGAAAACTCAATGTAGCTAGACGATAACATGGTCACAGACCATACACACTGTTACGCACGGCACGGAGGTGCTGCTCGTCATCGTGGGAGCAATGCAACCATTGGTGTCGTTGGTGAGAAGCGCTTGCCGACAGTCCAGGTAACCGTGCCCTGAAGCCATAAGATTGCAGACTGCTTTTAGTGTGGTATAATGATTAAGAGGCTTGTTAATAACAAAAGTTCTCCGTTCAAATCGCATTCACACTCATGGTTAATGATCAAATTGTGACTTTAACCAAGTGGGATCGCTCTGGCTGACTGTGTACTTTCAGTATGCCTGTTCAGTTGTTCCATAGGACTGTAGTGTAATGCTTACTTTTATTTGGGTTAACTGGAGCATTACGTTTTTGGGATAGTATTATGCAGGCTTGCCGAGATTTTTCAAGAAGGTCGACAAGGCCGCTTTGTCTTCCTCTTTGTATGGTTGAGACGCTTTAAATTGACTGAAATGGTTCACCACATCGCGTTCCCCTATAAAAATTTGTCTCTGTCCCTTGCGGCATCTCTAGTCTCTTCTGGTCTACTTGGGATCGATTTGTTCATTTGACCGATCATACGCCTATAAGTAGTGTAAGTCGATTTCCGGTTGGACTGTGGAACTTAAATATCACTTTCCGGCCTCTAGCTTCGTCATTCACACTATACCTCCATCCCCTACATACACATGCCTCAACTCCAAGAATGACTGCCAGTACCTGGCTACAGCCTCTCTCGAGTGAGTAGGTTCTGGTGCAACGCATCTGACTGTCGGTATATTTTTGAAATTCTACTAGTCCCATTTCCAGGGGTTCCAATGCAAACATTTAATAACACATAATTAAGTCGAAGGCGGAAGGGTCTGATATGATTGTGAATCGTTCGGATGAACAGATGTCAATAGAAACACGAATGTTTCCGCCCTCTCCTTCTCTCAATTCACTCATTTTCAAGCGAAAAGTACCTTACTTGCCTGTTCGATTTTTAAGTCATTTATGAACAGGTGGTTAAACTTAGAAACCGTATCATGACAAACCAACGTCATTGCTTCTTTGAAGTTTACCGATACGCTTCGGGTTGTTGATGTGGCTGACCGATAAGTCTTTGAGAAACCAAAGCAATTGTCGACCGAACTGATGGATTGTAATGCGGTGGAATCCGCTCAAATCAAAGAAATGACTCAACCTCCGAAATAAATGTTGCTTCGTCAACTGAACGCGCTCGTAAAGCTTCAGTAGCGTTTGGAGAATTCCATTTACTGTCAAACTGGGTTACAGCCGGTAGCTCCGGTGTGTTTTGTTTTTCCATAAGACCAAAATCCACAAATCACTTCGTCGAAGGTAATTGATGTCATTACCTGATAATTCGATCACAATCATTCTAGACAGTTTAGTAAATGTCGAACAACCAGAGGTATTGAAACTGAAACCGGGTGACCTTCTTCGAGCTTTGGGAACCTGTATTCGATCTTGTGTCTGCACTCATCAGTAGCAGCAGTTAGATACGTCTGTCAAAAGGAGCGTCACACGAATAGCCAGTCACAAGAACTATAAAATTTAGCGTGTCTAGTAAAGCGCAAGCTAATTGTTTAGAGACCTATCATGGTTTAATGTTAAATAGTATGGGATTTTGATCGATTTAAATTTATCACCCCTCACAAGTGATCCCAGTTTTCACATTTCATCTAAACCTTTTCGATAAAAGCACTATACTCGAGGTTTGATCTCATCAGAGCCCGTCAATATTGCATATCCTTGCTGCGGCCTGGGTTAGGACTCCGGTCATGCTTTTATCGGACAGTCATGTTGACCCCTGCGCTATTGTCTCACACTAGACACTATTGAAACATCATATGCAAACACTCGGCGACGTTCACTTTCGAGTAGTGCTCAGGTTACCCAGTCGCCTCGAGAGGAGACATGTTAACTCCTGTCGATGGCCGCATGATAAGGAGTCCACTTCAAGTTGAAATCACAGAAGCCGTCAAATGTGTTGAGCAGTAACATCAGAACTTATAAGCTGAATATCACTCACAATTGATCGCGGCAGTCGCAGCTTATATAAGCCAAATCCTCTACTACTCGTCGGTAACATGAGTACTGTTAGCTAGTAAGGGGTTCTTGCACAGTAGTAATCAAACAACACTCACAATTGGTAGTCGCTTTCGCACTCCCGTAGACATTTTTAGCCAGCCCCTTTTGTTTTGCGCACAATTCAGCGCAGTCAATTGTACACATTTTCATGGCAATTTTTCGATCCGACAGATCATTCCTAATTGACGCCCTCATCTATCTTCTCAAAATCCTGTCTACAGAGATGGTCTCTTAAGTTCAGTCCCACGCCCTTGTATCCCATGTCAAAATGTGACAACCGTTACCCGCTCTCTCATGACAATGAAAATAGCCCATGAATTAGGTAAAAGTTGCTGATTTCAACAATCTGTTTTTCCAAAAAATGTAGGATCAAAAAGACATGCTGTTGCCAATGTGTGTGTGTGTGTTAGTTGGGGCACGGTGGAGGGGGTGCCAGTTTTACGGGCACACGAAACATGAGGTGCGCGTGTTTGTTCAAAAACGTATCAACTGTGTGATTGAGTAAGTGGACTGGGTGCAGTGTGCTTATTCATGTCTGCGTTTGTGTAAACTATTACGTGTGTTGCGGGGCCGCAACCGCAGGGAGTGGGCTTGTGCATCAGCAGACTGAATAAGTGATTCAAGCATTTGATCAAACAACAAGAAGAACCTACTCAAACCGAAGTCATAGTGGATGTTGAGAGAGAGAGAGAGAGAGAGGACAAAGCAAAACAAAGCAAGACAAAACGACAAAAAAGAAGTAAACAATCATTGTGAGAAGGCGAACGGAGAGCAGAAGTAACGTGCTTGTGACGGTGGGGAGCCGAAAGATGTGTGCATGCGTCACCTCACCACTTCAACAACGGCGGATGGCGGATTGATGGGGATCCGAAACAAACTGTGGGGGAACAGTGCTGATACACAAGTGTCCGTTTGTGCAATCATGTTTGTGTGTGTGTGTGTACTCTTAATCGAGAACGAGTGTACTGTACACAAAACCATGTTCGAAAAAAATACCGTTTCCGATGAAGATGAAAACATGGACGGTTTGTCGCATGCACTCATGTGTGCGTGTTTTGCATCAGGGTGATGACAGACTTGCATCAGCTCAAAGCGTCTTGTACATTCATACCTTGGATCAGATTAGTTCAGATCTGAGCAGTTTAGAACAAGGGAACGTTCGTTTTAGTAAAAGCGATCAATATACACGTATATTGTACACAACACAGTAGAGCAAAACACTTTCGCCATAAGAGATTGAAAATGATAGGAATTTTCCGCGCAACCGCAAGGTCGCATCAATCACCGGATAATTTCTCCGGCTTGGTACCACATAATAGACTTTTAGTTATCAGTGTGCTGGCCTCCAAGTTGTGTAGGTCCATTTGCGAAGATCCATGTTGTTGTTGTTGCTGTTGTTGAGACATGCTGGGTGGGGACGTGTTGGATCCGAGAACGGTGTTAAACGCGGACGAGAAAACAGTACTCGGATCAGCACTCCCATGAGAAGTGGTAATTCCTGCACGAGCAAAAGCCGCTGCAGCTGCAGCCGCAACGGCCATAGCTGACAATGCATCTGATGGTCCCGGTTTGGGTCCATTCAAACTAGTGTTCAAGGATACGGGTGGTTGGAATAGACTGGACCCGAATGGTGAAGCTGCCACAGCAGCTGCTACACTGGAATTCAGTGAAGAACTGTCACACATGAGAGGTGAGGTGGATAAGTTTGCGTTCGAAGAAAACATTGTGGAGCTAAAAGGGACAGGAAATTGAGATAAGTTCCCGATTCCGCGTCTTGATCCTGGTCTGTCACGGATCATATTTAACGCGTTTTCCGATAACGGACTGTGAACCATATTTGTTTTTGTCGCGGCTGAGAGTGACGAGGCGACATTCGTGGTGGGAGCCTGTGTTGTCCCATAGACAGTAGTGGCAGCATTTGGTGAGGGAGGCGAAATTGGTGTACAGTTCTCACTGGATACCGTTTTAAACACACCAGATTGTAGAACCAAACGACCTTGCATCAGGGGTTTCACGTAACGACGCCGAGCGTTAATGAACCAATTATTAACGGTGGTTCTTGACAGACCTGTCTCCATGGCAAGCATCATTTTCTCCTCCTCCGACGGATATGGCTCTCTAAGATGATCGACTAACCAACCGAATAGTCGCTTTCTTGCAGGAAATGGTAGATTAGTTCTAGACAAACCGACAGCACGACGAATACTAAATAGGCCGCCAGGACCGACAACATTGTTTGACCCTTGGTTGGAAGAACTATTCGTTACACAACCGGTATCCGACTCGGTAACGTTCAGTTCAGCAAACGCAGAATTTCGGCTAGGATTGGACTCGTGCAAGTTACGCTGGGAACTTGAAAATTGTACTCCACTGCGACGATTTTCCAAGCCAGACGAATTGGGTGAAATATTACTACTGCCGCTGCTACTGTTACTCCGATCCCCTATCTGATTGCCACGGATATGGAGTTTAGCTTCGTTCACAATTGGCGTTAGTCTACCATCCGTATGGTCCCTTTCAGGTGAAGTCCCACTTCTGGATAGTTCACAGCCTATGAATGAAAATCGGAAAAGAAAACCAATGTATTACCTATAGAGATGACTTTGCATCCTAGTACAAATAGACGTTGAACTACCAAAATAAATATAAATATGTATATCCTGTAACCGAGTGAGTTGACCGAAATGATTTCACTAGGATTATTTACAACACATTAATACGAGGTGGCATATTAACTGATGGTAAAAATCATGCAAACGTTCACTATAAGTTTATATACTCTCTAAACCACAATATACAAAGAAGATATACTTCAGGTCTAAAAAGGAACAGAAACGACTGTTCTGCTATCGAATATGGATTTCAGGTCACTGTTGTTCAGAGTCTATTTTTAACTATTCTGCCCGCAAATGTGTACAGATGCTGGGGCAAAGAACTATCCCAAGCTTAAATTTTTGTATTTCTATGTTATCCTTCGAAACCCTTTGTGGATGGTCCGAATAATTTTGTTCAGAGCAATTGCATGACAATTCTTACAAGTCAGCATCAGGCTACAAAGATAAGCAACAACGTAGCCATGTTGAAGCAACCAGTCATACACTTTGAAGATTATCAATGAGTGAAGTCGATGGAAGGGCATTCGTATGTCGTCCACCATTAAATACGTTATCTAATAGAACCAGTCCACCTCCTCTTTAAGAGTTCACAATGCGCCTAATATTTGGAATACTACACCTTCAAGTATAGGTAAAATCTGCTAAAAATCTCAAGATGTTGTTGGAACGTTTCAGTGTGGAAGACAGTCTAGTCAGTTCATGGTTTTCCACTGTACAATAATATCAGTGTGTCTGCCAGCAGTGTGAATACACGAAAGTGAGCATCCTGCTCACGGTGTGAACAAATGTTGAAAGTTATTGAGGCATTTGCGGACCACCGGTAAAAATATTTTTTTTGCAGTTATTTCTGACGGCGGTACTGTATCGAATTTCGAGGCTACAGTCGTGTGAAAATCCAACCCAACCCAATTTCCCCAAAACGTTTATCCCTGTATATTCTACCGCTCCGGTTTCTGACCGTTAATCGGTCTTGACCTAGATGTTTTGTTTTATCGCGTCAATTGACAGTTATGCGAATAGCCACTTGTCGCTTTTCTGTACTTTACTCGAGTGGTGGTACATCACATTTTGGAGCTCGGCTCGTCCCTGTCGTTTTTGAACCTGCTGACTGCTCGAAAGAACTCTATTGGGTATGAATGTCATATTATATGCTTATAGTTCATTTTTAGCCTATTTGGCATCAAATTGTAATTATCTCCTGGAAACGATCCGTCGATCGAAACTGTTGAGGTTGGCTATTTATTAACTTTGATCATTTGTTCAATAGTACCGTGGCTTTGTGAACCAATCTTGTTTTGACCATTTGGGTTCGTTGGTTTATTGCTACGCGTTGCTCAACGTCTTCGTGGAAGATCGTACAGGTACTTCATCAGGCAGGAATCACTGCTGGACTCAAATGAATCTCGTCATCTCTGACAGAATGAACTCGATATCACCATGATTCTGATAACTACACCACGTGATTCATTGTCCGTTAGCATTACAGCAGCTCGTCAAATATTCAGAATTGATCTTAGCGTGTACATGTCTTTCTCTCAAAGATAGTTGTATCAGACCTACAGAGGAAGAGTGACGAAAGCTGAGCAGAACAGGATCCGATGTCTTTTCGGTTCTGTAGCAAAATGTACATAGAAGAGAGTGGACACGAAAGCCAGTGATCGTACTTTTGATAATCAAAACTTGGGAACAATTTTCGGGAAATCGCTGCTCATGGATACTTAATATGAGCTCCGTAGCATAATTTGACATCCACGATCAGTTAGTCGCATACTCAGGTCGGAAGTTAAAATTTTGACTTTCCAAACTTAACAAACTACGTGAACGACACGAACAATAGGATGTGTGTGTGTTTGTTGATGCATTCACATACTTCCAAGAGGTTACATACAACATGTAACTGATTCTTCTAACTCTGGCGGTCTCGGTGACCGTCCGTTAAACGTACAAGAGCTTTGTGCAGAACCTAACTGACAGCTAGCTGACACATGTCACTCGGATGTCACTCTTGCATAACTCAACCCACAGTCCGATTCACAGGCGGACACATTCGGTGTAGTTGCTGTCTCGATCACTCGATCAGATCAAAGATGAACTCAAAAGCATCAAGTCGTTTGACCTTGGACGATCCACTATAACAACCAATTCGCATGCTATTCTATAGTCCCAATCATCCCCATACTCACTGTGGTACATGGGTCCAATAGACCCGTCACCAAGATGCCTTGCCTACGAATGCACCTACACATAGCAGAGCAAACAGAGATTGTTCATAAACACACACACGCAGACGGTCTACCGGTTAACCCGTTTGGTTAACATTTTCGCACACGAATTCTCTCACTCTTGTGCGCGTGCGTGTCCTTACTTTACTTGTCTGAGGCCGTGTTCAGTCAACATCCTGTCCAAAATGATTGAATGACAGTTTGACTGACAGCGATCTAACTGAGAAAATTGATGACTGCTGTTGAGGCGACAGCAGCAGCAGGAGCAACATCAACAACAGCAACTATCGCAACGGCAAACATCAGCACGTAAAGCGCACGAAGAGAAAAGAAGGACACACGCACCGGCAACGGACGCATACAGATGGGAGTCGGGATCAAGTCAAATGATTGACAGAGACGATTGACACGCTATGGCAATATGTGTGTATGTGAGAGGGAGGGAGTAAAGTGGATGGAGGAAGCACGGCTGGGGACAGAACAACGTCATGGGGAAAGAACAAGACAGCTCACGATCGCTATTCGACTTCAGCTCCCACCAGTAGTCACATCACATGCGATGGAAGCCAAATGACAAGTAAACAAGACCACCCGGAATTCCTCGGGGTCATTCATTCATTCAGTCAGCAAATCAGGCCATCAGTCAGTGGGTCAGTCAGTTAGTCAATCAGTCATTTAACAAATCAGTTATTTGCTCGGATCGATCCCGGTTTCCTTATTTTGCCCACACAACCTCAAATGGGTTGGTCCACTCCCCAAAACAGAGAGAGAGAGAGAGACAATCGTGCCCGTTAACTGCCTATCTCCTGTCCAAGCTGACTCAGCAAGAAGGATGGATGTCTATCAATCAGGCGGACGAGAACGAACAAAGAGAGAACGGAAGACCTCAATCAAAAAGGTCCTCAAGCAAAGCCAGGCACACACGAGTGCCCTTACTGACAGGGTGTTCTGATCACGTGTGTGTATCACACGAAAAAAGGTGCAATGTATCAAACCATGAACAAACGAATAACCGAGTCACTGGATCAGAATGTGAGAGAGCCTACGGTTCCAAGAATATGTCGTATGGTCTTGTCTGTCTAAAGTAATACGTAATAGTAGTGTATATACCTGACAGTAAGCGACGTATTAATTGGGTCCATTTTTGATAACGTAGTGTGTGAAAAGTTCACGATACACTTCCTTTGCCCTGACCGAGAAAAAGGATGAATTGCAGACCTCATCGGGAGTCTTTGACTCAAAATTCAAGCTCACATATTAACGGATCGAAGTACAAATTTGGAGCCAATAGCTGGTGTGTTGTCTGCTGAATATTTCGAAGGAGCCGCAGTTGTTCCAGCGGCCTGATACACCCTCGTTATCTCAAAAACCTCCCTGATGATATGGTTCTTCAAATCACACAAAAATAATCTGGCAGTCAACAACAGTGTCCTTAGGCTACCTCATCTATCTGTCGGGTGTCTGTGGTGACTCAAAGTCCGTTCGGATGTAGTCCGCAATAGAAACTATGTAACATCGCTGTCGGTGGGTGATTATTCTAGTGAGTTACGTGTCATTTTCCGAGAGTTTTGAAATCAAGCGTTTGTGAATCCCCTATATGGACAAACATTGGATCACCAACTGGGTTTTGGTTCAGTGCTTCAAATGTTGTCCGTTCATATTAAGTATAGCACGTTCTACCATTATGGACAGTGACCATAACTTCTTACGCATTAGATTTACCATACGTGAGGGTCTTGAGTGCATTCAAAAATGTAGTCCTGAAGTCTCATCCACCTTCATGTGCGCAAACATGTTTGTGGGCCACCGTATTCCCCTATAAAGTTGATGGGCTCTTGTCTGATCAACTGGACTATCAATCCTGAACTGTTGCTCAACTCAGTCTACTATGTAGTTATCCAATTAAAATAGGCCCAGTCCCACTGACCCAGTCCATCATCGGAACTTGTGGGAATCCGACTAGTGACCTCTATCATTATGAACTCACCTACCGCTTTACCTAGCCAATCACAGATCACATTATCAAGTTGTCACGGTGACGATCAACCTTATCTTAGTTACATACACTTGATGCATCTCGCCTCCATCGTGTACGGATGGAAACAGGGGTTAGGTGGGCTAGATTATCCAACCTGACAAAAAAAGTTGAGACATGCATGAATCCACACACCACCATGTGTTGATAAAGTGTGTGTTCGTGGGCATGTCATCCTCTCATCTATAGACTGTTGGAGTTAAACTTGAACTGAGGGTTGTGTGAACGTTAACACACATACACACATATATTGGTGAACATGAGCAGGTAAATTACCGTCGAGTGAAGACTGTAAGCCTTCATTTGTCGTTCATTCTCTCTCTTTTTGTCTGTAATAAAGCCTGGACTGTCAAAACGAGAAATCTTTGCCATTGAGCGTGTGAGGACAGGATGAATGAGGTCGCCTACAGTTGGTCAGGTGACAACAGTCGCGGACACCATCTGCCACAGCTCCCATTTGTGTCTGTGACATGATGTGTGAGCTTGCTTGCTATAGGCACATGACCACACACAAAAGAGAATTGCTGCGGTGGGTCAAACTTGAGAACATGCATCTATACTTCATGCATGCATGCTCACGTCCACGCGAGCGCGTCCGCGAGCGTGCGTGTATTTGTGTATAATAATCGGACCACATAATCATCACCCCGAGGGTAAGTTGATCGACAGATTATGTTGTCTATGTCTGTAATGTGTTGCAGTTATGGTTGTGTGTGTATGCACTAGATGGAGGTTGTATGATCGATTGTACCCATTGTGCATGTGGATGTGGGTGTGCGGTCGGATGTTTAAGATAGCCTGACGTGTTGATTAACGAGTATTAACAAGCCAAATGAGGAGTGACAGATTGCAAATTGTATCTGTTCCTGGGTGCGTCGTTTCCTCTTTATTCCCATGGATCACAGCGACAACAGCAGCCTCGTTTTGCATCAATGACTTGCCAAGTTGTGAGGACAGTAACATGTTTGCTTGTCTGTAGAGCTGTGTATCAACTCGCGCTTAATGACACACACACCACCATACAATCATGTAACGGGGACAATTCCCCATGCGCACGCCGAACGATCAGGCTGACTACACAAAACAAGCTCCGATGAAATCTGTTTTTTTTTCTAGCATGTGTGAGTTGCTTCGGTCATATTTGCGTGCCACGACCATTCGAACGCGCTAACCAACTTACCAACTGATTGGGTGTGAACACGGCACAAGGACACAAAATCACTTACACACACATGACGTGCTAGCTGATAAGGCCACCACCTGGCAATGACAAATTGCTGTTGTAGTTTCAGTAGAATTTGAAATTGCTATCGAAAGGTGACCATGGTTCTTGTTCAGCCCAGTACAGAAATCGCCCCCATGTCACTATATGGTTTCCTAAATAATCCAGATGAAGGAAGTTCATTTCGAAACTCGATGACCTATCGAAACTGCTAATCTAATAGAAACAGTAGTGAGGCTAGGAGGCTCAGTCAAGAATGCTGTGGCCTGACCCAGACATTGGTAACTGGATTGGTTTCATCATGATCCCAGTGTTGTATAAGCCATGTTCGAA
Source organism: Paragonimus heterotremus (assembly GCA_013368495.1). Taxonomy (NCBI): domain Eukaryota; kingdom Metazoa; phylum Platyhelminthes; class Trematoda; order Plagiorchiida; family Troglotrematidae; genus Paragonimus; species Paragonimus heterotremus. The sequence continues at coordinate 44,879 of LUCH01000482.1, forward strand.
AATCCAAGAACTCTGCAACATCCAGACAGAGTTTCGACTTTTGCTGAGTAACAGTTATGAGTAAAATACATCTTTTTTGGTGTAGCAGACAAGAAATATTTTTGGATTAATATGCATATAGCTATTACTTCTGTTCTGAAAAGCACTGACCGGCTGGACACAAAGACCTCACTCACACACCTAATGGTCTTATCCCTTCGAGTTTACACTTGATACGTGGTACGTGAGTAGAACTGCAAATGATGCAACACAAGTCACGTGCGGTGATGGCTAAGCGCATGCGTCCTTTGGCTTCGGTCACTGTGACAGACAAATCCGAACCGGATTCAGCCAACCAATCATGTTCTAGAAAGGAACGCATTAGACACAGACCGAGTTTTCACTACATTTTCTCGTCCTAGTACGTTATCGTGTATAGGTGCACAACGTCAATTTAGCCATCTGTTCAAATTCACCGATTAAGTCACTCGGTGGATAAATGATTCATTTGTCTGTCGTGTTAATTCACTTGGCTGATCCGACAGGAGTGGACTGTGCTGACCTCGTGACTACAATAATGCCCATAGGATCCTGAACTGCAGTAAAGTATCATTATTTCTGCATAAAAATTAAACTGCTATCAGGGTATCCAAGATTAGTAGAAGACTAATTCTCACGGCGTTTTCAATACTCTACACTTAAAGTTCGTGACACATTGTGCGTTTCAAACAGCTACAATGGCGCGAATTTTTCCGTTCTATCTTTTAGTTTATGTAAAAGAACTTCAAAGCAAATAAACTAACGTAAATAGTAAAATAACTTGAAATTTATCACCTAACGTTAAAATTTACACACTGTTCATAGGCATGATTTTTGTTACGTTCACCTTGAATGGCTAGAATAAACTTTCATGTCAGCAAGAGAGGCAAGCAGACTAACGTACGAATAAGACGAACGCCTTTGGATGGTTAAACACACATTATATCTCTTGATCAGAACAGGTAGTTAACATCTTGTTTAAAATCAAACATGCTTCATTTACGGTCGTCGCTTGGAAAGCTTAAGAACTCATCCTCACGTTACAGTACTACCCATTACTGATTGTATACAACTACGTTCCGTTCCTCCGTTGTGTTCGTAGCATTTCTAGCTGATGACATTATTATACATCGCATGTTTAAGTATCTCTTTATTCCTGTGTTTGTTTTCCATAATGTTTATATTGCTTCTAGCCATGTGTAAGAGACGGCAATAAGTTTCAAAACGGACCATTAGCTGATCCTTCCTCATGAATTGTTCACCAATATCCAACAATCTCTTAAACATACACTGATACCATACCGATTAGAACAGAGAAAATAACACTTCTCCCCTATTACACACTTTCGTTTTGTAACAGAAACTCCAAAAATTTCATCAAACAGGTAGAATGGCTAACAGCTAGTCTGTTTGAAACATTCATGCTTTAATTTGTAAATTATAACATATCAAACGCTACGTTATTGTATCCTCCCGACAACCGTTGCGCCCATTGGCAAAACATCCATATGCATGTAATGGATCACGTGATTTGAAGTAGCCACTTTTGACACTGATTATTATTATTATTATTATTATTATTATTATTATTATTATTATTATTATTGTTATTATTATTATTATCATTATTTGGATGATGATGAGGAGGAGGATGACGCCCATCAGTATAAGTTCATCATCCGACAGTTATCAATAAATTCATTGGTCCACTGTCTGCGTTTAAACAGAACAGCTGAATGACTAACCAGCTAATATATCTGGCTTCTCACAGTCGATCTAGTGCTGATCGAACAGCCATTCAATAATCGAACAAGGACCAAACCAGACCAGGTAGAAAACTATCGGCTGGCAAACCCCGGACACGATTCAGCTGACCGATTCTCCCACTGAATCACCAACGTACTAGTGTAATGAGAATGAGCGTTCGTAATATACTACTCACAAGACTGTTATTCAGTAGTGGGACAAGAGCGTGCATTTTGACATTGAAGTAGCCGCAGGAAAGAAATGCAAGAAGAAACATCGGAGTGCAGTATCGCACAAAATGGTCCTCGCTACGTAAAGGAACTGAGCATTGACGTCTGTAGCAAGCGAGACGTTCTGGGCAGAGTACCGTATGCAAATAAGTGTTTTTGTTTGCTGTCCTGTTTAGGCGCTTAACTCATGTGTTGCTTTCTTGAATAAATATCCCTTGTGCCATCCGTGTTCTTGGCTCACAACATTGGCATTTTTATTATCAAGTTGTCAAGCTATCCTGACAGCAAATATTTCAAGCGAAAAAGAAAAACCGTACGAAAGGCGTACTCCACCGAAAGAACTAGTCACGTTTATAATGATCAAGTAAGGTGACACTGAATGTGTTACACACTACTTTACGTTTACGGTGACATTGTATTTTAAATGGTTGTCATATGTCATCAAGATGGACCATTTTTATCTCATAAAGTAAACTATTTCACGTCGGCAACATCACTATGTTGGTAAACTCAGAAAAACCGTTGCCGAATGGGATACTCAGAAAATTAAAATGACTTTCTCTATACGTTCTACACACTCAACAACAAAGTAGCATGGTATTCATCCTGTCAGAGAGAATCAAAAAAGCATCATGATTTCAATAATGAATGTCTGAAATTGTACAACCGAAGGCAAATCTTGTGAGAGAAATGACTACTTACCAATGAGTAACTGGACAATACTAACGTTGCCTAAGTTCCAGCGGGAAAGCGTTCTTTTGGCAGGTAGTTTACAGTAAACTTCTTAAAAGTTTCTTCCGAACAAGGACCATCCTCCCTAGAATTTTCATTTCGGCCTGGTTCCTTTAGTTTTTCCACTTTGTGAGATGTTAAGCTTAACATTGCAATCTCTGTTTACTATCAACGGACAGATTTCGTTTCTATTCGTCATGTGCCGTGAACACTCACGCCACTTCGATTACAGAGTCAATGTTCTTCACTGCTTACATGACGATGCATGCACTGATTCACAGTTTAAGTTGGAAATGGTACACACATATATCGAGTTTATTGTGCTCATGCAGGGATGTAAACATAATCACAAAATGAATAACATAGGAGTGTCAGAGACAAGTGGATGCATGGGCTTGGCAGAAAGATACTGTTGGCATAAGTTTGAACACTATTTGTGTAACCATATGGAGTCTGTGTGACATTAATAAATCGCATTTGCTAATTTATGATACGCTTCTGACTGGTTGTCTAGTACGACGTTCAGACGTCTCACTGAAATCTCGTTCTAATGGGTCGGACCGGTTTGATGAGTCTGAGAAAATGGAGTTTGTCAACCGGGTACGGTGTAACCGATACAATTATTTGTTGTATAAAACTGTAAACCATTTTTGGCTGCATACATGCTGATAGGTCAGTTCTAGTATGAGAAAACGTACATTTCTGTCTTTGGTAAAGGACTTGAACGGGGAATCTCAGTTACCGTAACAAATCTTTAAGGTGCATTGTTTATAATCCTACAGTCATCAATATATACGTTTGAAATACTTGGAACAGGAGCACAGACATCGAGGAATATTGTGTAAATGGATTGCAAACTTCAGTACACCTAAACCAGACAAACTAGAAGTTTCATCGACGTTGTACGTGAGCTTTTTGTAAGCACACTCCAAAAATCTCTTGTTTACATGAAACCTTTTGTCAGAAATTGTCACGGACACTACTCGTGTCTCGAGTCATAGAAATATTCACAGTAACAACGGCCGCTTCACAATTTATGGGTCAGGTGACTGACGGATACGCAGGTTTTGGTTTGTTATCTACTGTTTGCCATAGTATACGTTTTAAATAAGGGTATTTATTGTGAGGAGAAAATACTCTATGACCATTAAAACGACACTCGGCCCTACGGAATAGGAAGATGAAAACTATGATGTTGAAGCTATTATTGAAGACGGATCTTCGTGTATAAAGGTTATTTAGCCCATTCGTATCTAGAACATCCCTGTGGGTTAGCTATGAAATAGTGTACCAATTCCTGTTAAACGCGGTAGAGTTTCCGAAGCCAGAATAGGAATCAACAAAAAACATAAATGTTTCACAAGTTTGCTGGAAATAAATTCATGTTATCTAGTGGTGTACTTCGTGTAACCGTTCTACTAAGGTTTACTAACTTTGAATGGGTCAAGGGGGTTTCCCAGCAGAGATCTTCCCTACCCAGCAGAGACTACCTCATATAGGTATTCCCCTAAGCTGGAGTTTATTCGGGCAGACTTCTGCGCCGTGTTCCACTACTACACGTAAATAGTTCTACAAGTCCGTATCATCCGCTTGAAGAGAAAGTAGTCGGTTTGGATGCATGGAGTTGGGAACATACGCACTAAACGCGTCTTCTCCCATCGTCTTGACACCATGCGGTTAACAAGTTATCTCCTTATGTGAACGGATACTTACTGCCTCACAGCAGGGTTTTATGAATTACGTCAAATATTTCACGACGATAGGCAAATTTCAAGTATACTGAGTTTGCAAATTATGCCCCATAGCCAATCAAGTTTAATTCCCACCAAAGGGTTCCCCCGACTTCACAATAAACACACGGGTTTTTCACATTTGAATACGTCATGCATGGATTGTAGACCCTGACGTTACCGCGTGTCCTGTTCATTTTAAATGATACTTGATACAGAGTTGACATTTGTGTAATTTTGTGAACAGATTCCACTCACACAACGACAGCTTAGGGTAACTCTTCATGGATGCTGTGTGTAAGATATTAACGACCATTCAATACAACCATCGTGATTACTTCGACGCAATAAACCGCCGATTTTGTGTCTTTTTGACATCCGCACTAATCGATGGACGCTTTCAGCCTCCACACTCGTCAGGATGGATCGATATATGTCTTTGTCATTCTAAACCTCTAGGTTTGAGTGTAATTTTTGGTCTGTTTTTCAAGCCGCCACAGGTAGAGGGAACATCGTTACATCAAAATTGGCCGTTCGTGATTAGACAAACATTTGGAATGAGCGCGGACGAAGTCACATGCATCAATACGTGCACACACACACACTTGCACACAGATCTAAATTCCTGAGAATTCATATTCAGAACAATGACTGTAAGTGCATGTGAGTCTGCATGTACAATCACAATTTGTCCCTTCTTCGGACATAGATGATATTTTAGCTGACTGGTCGATTACAGCACATCTCGCAGAAAAAGTGAAGTTGACCACAAAAGGGTTCAATTTGATGGCGCCTTATCGTATTTCACAACCGGAGCTGAGTGTGCGGGTGGGTGAATGAAGCACAGTGTGATATTCAGACGAATGCAACACATCACTGCCGTGTTTGACATGTAGAGTGAAGTCCAGTTGTTGTGGTTGCTATCGTTGTTGTTGTTCGACGTGAATGACATGACCTTATAGTCAACTAGCAAGCGAATATGAGCTATTTTTGTCTATGTATGATGCATCTCTGTTATCCTTCCATCGTAAGTGAGTTAATCAAGGTAAAGTCAAGGATTACATAGAAGACAACTTTTGCACGAGTCAGTTAATTGTACTTCCCCAATATTCCGTTAAAATTGTCATGAATGCTTCGATGAGTCCGTCAAACCATAACTTTCAGCATTCTATTACACTGCTCGAGTCGGAAACCTCCAGACTGTCCCAAATTTTGATTCAGATGAGGCCTAGATCCGCAACACCTCAAAAATTTAGATTCTCCGAAAAAGTAGCCACACTTTTATACGTGATATGTGTGTCTGGTTAAACGGCTGTAATTCTACGAGTTCCCAACATGATGACTAGTAACATGAAAGTTATCAGCATGTTCAGACTCTTCAACCTGCATACACTGGCCTAACTTTTAGTCTATATATATATATATATATATATATATATATATATATATATCAAGCACCTGTGGTCATTCCTGCAACTGTTTAGAGACACTTTTAGGTAAGTTTAGATGAACATCACAGTGTTATATGATAAAGCAAACACGTTATATCAAGTGAGCCCTGATTATCAGAAAGCATTTCGGTATACTACTTGTCTGAAAAAGACAGTTCACGGGATGTAGTGCCAAGACATACTCAAGTTGCTTGTGGAATTCATACTCTGAATGTTAAAGTATAGTCTACTTTCGCTTACGACATGCATCCCGCCCTGTGCTACTCATTACTGTCCTGACGTGCAGTCATATCTACACGCTGTTTGGCCCTCGTGTAAATACCTCCAGCGTGTATCGTTTAACGTTGATTTTTGCGTTTTAAGTCAATGCAAAACAGTTTCATCTGAATGTATACAATTCATTATGAGGGGAGACAGTGTTCACAAGTCAGACATATGCAGATATGGTTGCGATGAGTCACAGGTTGTACGGACAGATATGAGTGAAAATCATGGCAGGTCGTTGAGAGCCTTTGAGCTAGATCGTGGTAGGTTCGCTGCTTTCACAAAGAACATTGGAGCTGTTGAAGCTATGATATGTAAAGTGTAGAGCTGCTGAACCAGAATCACCAGCGAAGTCAACAGCTAGCAATAGTAATGAAGAGTTCCTGCTTCGTCTGGCCCCTACAACCGGTCCGAACTTCACACGCAAGATGTAGTATCCGAATGTAGTGAGTAAAATGTATCCAGGTGCAACCAGCACTCAGTTGATCCGCAGTTCAAGATAAAGTCCGATCAGTGTATCTGTGCAGTACTATCTGGATCGCTGTAAGAGGCGATCTATCGGCCCCGGAAACAATATGAGGGGAGTTTTATTTGACATAACGCTGAAACCTATAATTAGTTACATGAGTAGCACGAGTTGATATGTTCTCAATATAACATTGGACCTGAGAGTGAAAAACATCCTGACATCCAACAAATAAACATCCTGTCCCCTGACTGTCATATTCTTCTAATTTCGTCCCGATCACGCATGTCTGTGACTAGATAGTTTGTGGAGATCATGGATACACAAACCGTCGAAGTTTATCCCAAATTGGAAGGGACATCTCAGTGTTGTAACAAGCAACTTATGAACAACAGATAAGGAAAAGTGAAGGTGGCTATTGCAATCAAAATAAAGCCGTGCTGAACATTAACATATCGTGCTCGTACTAATATTGTCGAAGTACCAATATGGGGATACTGTTATTTTGCTAATGTAAGGGTGACTGAAACAAATAAGTACCCATTCAGAGGCAACTTCACCCCGAACATAAAACGTAATTCGATCAATCAAGAAGTTAACAATGCGTCAAGGAAATCACGATAGTAATTGATGATCAATGTGAAGACATTCGGCAAAGTGTGCGAATATACTGTCGGCGATATACTCCCGTACTTCAGCTAAGGTTAGGGTTTACGGTGAGCTGTCTGATAGTTTCAGCACCAGGAGCAGCGTTCGTCAAGGCTGTCCCCCTTCACCATGTTTGCTCAATTTCGTCTGTGGCACTCAAATGATGCCAGTGTGGATCTTCCACCTGGTGGAAGGCTGAGTGATCTTGATTATGCTGACGATAAGATGTTGCTGTTTGACAAGTTTCAAGCGACACAAGCAACGCTAAACGCAATTTCGCGTTCTGCCAAGTATTTGGGAATGCGCTTTGCAGCCTCGAAACGCAAAGTACTTCTGAAAGATTGCTGTGATTACGCAGATTTAATATTAGCTAATGAAGTCATGGAAGTTGTTGACCGGTTTGAATATTTGAGAAGCTGCACCGACGGCGGAGGTGTAGGGAATGAAATAGAGGCGCGTGTTTCTAAGACTAGGGCGGTGTTTGCTAATCTGAGGTACTTATGGCGACAGAGAGGTTTTTCTCTGAAGCTTAAGGGTCGTGTATGTCAGACTACAGTGAGGGCCGTATTACTTTACGGCAGCAAAACCTGGCCCATCATGGTAGAACATGTGAACCGTCTTCAGGTGTTTGACCACCGATGTCTACGTTCAATCGCTCGTATCGGGTGGCACCAACGAGTAAGCAACGAGGGGGTTAGGAAGCGGGTATTTGGCACTGATTGTCAAACGAGTTCTTTTATTCAGTCACTACATTTGCACAGACGTAGATGGTTAGGCCATGTACTAAGGATGTCAGCTAATCGCTTGCCACACCGAGCACTGTTTGCCGACTCTTCGACCGATTGGTGCAAGGTGCGAGGTGGACAGATGATGACCTGGCGTAGACAAATGAAATCGTTCACGAAGGGGCTGGTCACTGTAGATCGGGTTCGTCTCCCGGGCTGGAACCCTCGCGACTCACAGGGTCGGTAGTTTGGGACATTAGTTGAGATGGCGGCTAACGGAGCTCAGTGGCGTGAATGTTGTTGTTGTTTGTCCGAGTGAGTACACTTAATGACACAGTGCAATGCCGGCATTGTGGATAATCTCTAACTCCATAACCGGGCAGAGACCTGTTAACCAAGCACATCAGGACGGTCAAAGCTTTTATAGCCTGCGACCACGTCATCTTCGGGTTGCTTTGTGGTTTCCTCCAACCATTAACAATCACACTGGACAAAACAAAATGCGGCAGACACTACGTTGGTATACGGATTACCTGACCTGAACAGCGGAAACTGTGCATTTTCATCATCTCTGTTAGCGGTCACAAACGTTTCATTTCCCAAACACACGTCGGCAAACTGTCACCTTGTTACACGGTTAGCCCATTTGATACAGGCCAACTAGCACAGAAAACTATGATCAAATAAGGAAAGTCCGGATACCTCTTCAGTACGAACAAGCCCTGCTTCTGTTCCACACAACAAAAGTGAGCGCCAACGCGCGTTATAAACTCGGTCTTTTATCGAAACATTGACGTGACGGTCTCATACACCAAGAGAGGTTTGACTACCGCACCTGTACAGAATGTCAACAATTGGTGCCATTATGAACATCAGTGAAGCCGCTGAATCAGTTGAAAGAGCTAAGCATTGAGGAAGCTATCTTGCTGATGACGCCTTACTTTCACTTACAGCTCGGTTGTTTGTTTGCAAGGTGTAGGCGCCTTGATGTTGTATGTTTGAATAGAGACTTACCTATTTTTAGTGGCTAGGTCCCCTCCCCTTTCCCTGTCTTTTCTTCTCTCTTCCTATACAGGGTTTGCTTTTTATTTTTCTTCATGGTTGTGTGGCAGTTAAGCATCAGTGTGAACCACTGATATATTGCTGTTTATGATGATGATGATGATGATGATGATGATGATGATGATGATGATGATGATGATGATGATGATGATGATGATGATGATGATGCACAACCAATCAGGATGTGTATAAAGGTCCACCAGACGAGTTGTCCAATTGGCTCAAACCATCACTGTTCGACTGAGCAGAGAATGGCAGTAGCACAAAGATTACAAACAGATTAATCAATGAAAACGGCCATATTGGGCGATCGGTGCGCTACAGCGTTCAATATACGCATGCGTGCAGGTTCATCTAAAACAGATTTTAATCAATGTCTGGCGTTTATTGGATTATCTTTGTAAGTTTGGGCAGCACTGTCTGTCAGTGACTAACAACTCAGGATTGGCATAAAGAAACCAAGCCAACACATCAACTGTTTCGAAGGGGTCTTCCCTCACTTGTCCAAAAATCCATACGGAGTCTTCAGCCAACTACACTGACTACACATACATGTAACATTCTCTGACTGTTTTGGTCCAATAAACTATTGCATTCAACAAAAACGGAGCGACAATCGGATCGCTGTCATCTCTATTTGAGATGGCACCCCTATGTTGACCAACAAGCCGCTCAAACAGGTCCACACTGAGCAGCGCATTACCAGCAGATTTGAATTTAAAATTCTACTGTATTTTGCATGTGGTCTCATGCACCAACCACATGTGGATATGGGTATGTGCACGCTCGTATATGTGAGTACATGTATCCGTGTCACTTGCGCTTCAGCATTGCGTCATCTCCCGGCTCGGTCTGGCCGACCTTTTGCCTGCATGACTGTCACATGGCATGAATAAAGAAGACTTAACAGATCGATAGACGCTAGATGATGGATCGACGACCGTTTTGACTGATTGATGCATAGGGTTAAAACACGATGCACAATAGGTGCATGCTTCCACGGATTGACACGCACACACAACACATCAACCCTAGAGTGACAGGCAGGCAGCTGTTCAAATGATTGCAGTACGTGCGGCCAGGCGTGTGAACTGTGTGATAGCTGGCACTGAAGCTCGCGTCGATGCACAGCGCATCTGCTTTGGTGCATACTACAGGAGAGTTAGAGAAAGACGGCATGAACAGTCGGGCCAGCAAATGAGTGCGATATGTCCATGTCGAGAGGTCGTGTGTTCGCATATCGTGTTAGTGTGTGTGTCATATGAATGGCGCAAGTTCGGAGTAATGTAGACAACTAAGAGATCGCGACAACAAACTGGCTTCAGTTGTCATAGCTGCATGAGCTTGAGGTTTTGCAGCGAGCACAGGTTTCAACAGGACAGATAAGGTATTGTGGGGAGGGGAGGCTCTGTTTGTCTGTGTCCAAACTGTGAACGGTTAACTTTTTCACGCAGTCAATCACCACCCGCTGTTTGACCGCATTCGAATTGAAATTAGCAATCATCAGCTCATCGAAATGATGTGTGCGATATGGCTACGCAGCGCATGCGTAAACCAGCCTTCCGGGTCAAGTGCTAAGTAGCCACGCAATCGCAATCACCATGACGATTAATAAACGATGCGGTACCTTATTTGTTTATTTGTGTGCACATCAACCCGAGTGTATTTCAACCTCAAATGTGTTCAACAAGCTTGGACATTTATATTTGATTGGCATTATATTTGGGTACTGCGCATTCCGAATAACGGCGTGTTAAACCAACCATTTTGTAAGTTTCTATATTGGTTATACGAACGATGTCCTTAAAACGGTGCACACATTTCAACTATCCTAGATTTATACCATCGGACCTTCTGCATTACCGTTTCGGCTAGTGCCGAGATCTCACAAGTTTTTAACCGGAAAGTCATTCAGCTAAACAAGTTTTTTTTCCAACAAGCATCACGTAATGTAACCATTCGCCTACCTTTATCACCTCTGCTCTGACCGGCTTCGCCATTTATCCGGGAAGATGGACTAGTTGACTGCGGCTTTCCTGTCCTGGAACCCAGTAACTCCTGTCCCCTGATGGACGGTGATCCGGAACGTTCATCACGACGCAGCAACATCTCTTGCATGAATTCGTCCACCTCAGCTGCATCTTCTTCCTCGCCTATCTCCTCTTCCTCGCTTCTGTCCTCCTCTTCGTCCACCGCCAGGTGCGAGGAGTTCACAACGTTCGGGTCTGAACTGCGGATCTCTCCGATGGTATTCTGTTGGCCTACTGAAGCGATGTTGGCATTGTTGGCGTGTCCACAAATCCCAGCCATAGCAGCGGCAGCAGCGGCCATCATAGCCGCCAAGGAGGACGGTTGTGGGGTCATAGGTACATGAGGGCCCGAGCTGTTCATGGAATGTGGCGGCGGGGGTGGTGAGGCAAAGTTCAAATAGCTCGACAAACCGCCAGTGTTCGAGTAGGCTCCACTCTGATTGTTCGTGACCAAATTTCGCAACGGAGATGTCATTGACACCGAGTCTGCAGAGTAGTTTAACTTCGAGTGCGAAGGCGGTATTCCGAGTCCACCACTGCACAACTGTGTGTGACTTGTTGGACTTGATGAGTGCAAGGAAGTAGGCTTTCTTTCTCCACCATGGTGAGACGAATTGAGCAGGTCAGTTATTATGCTTGTGTTGAATGAGCTACTGACTGTTTGTGACGAAGATGGTGCACATGTGACTCCCAGAGGAGTTCCCGCACCGGGAAGATTGTATGGAAGCATCCCTGTGGCTTCAACCTGTTGGCTGCACCAGGCAGACAAGGCGCATGCCAGTGCGGATTGGTTCGGGTCAGAACTAAGGAAATTCAACGACATTGGTAATGAAGATAGTTGATGACTAAGCAAAGGGTTGGTCATGGTTGAATGACTGTTGATGGCACCGAATGGGGAACAGTTCAACAGTGATTTTGAGGAGACTGAAGATACAGCTGGTCCAGAGCCAAACAAGCTGTTTATTGTCGGATCAGCATCTATGTGTTGTTTGGAAGACGGCCTCAAGTGGTTGGGCGTTGAGTTAGATGACAATGCAGCAGATAGAAGCTTAGGACTTCGACTGTGAGTCATTTGATATGGGGATGGTGAGATTGCAGTTGAAGCTGGTGACAGAATTGGTGGAAAACCGGAGCACAATGAAGTTCGGTGGGCTTCGCCGAAGAAATAACCTGGAGGCACATTGTTGGATGAACCATTCAACTGCCTGACTTCATCCATCGGACCAGTTGCACTATCACCAGAAACAGTAGCAGCGGCAGCCGCCGCCGCCGCTGCTGCCGCTGCCGCAGCAGCAGCTGCAGAGACGGAGCCCGCAAAAGGCCAACAACCACTGGACATCAATGCCGATAAGATTAGTGGGTTCATACTGGCCTGACTGAGATGATTGGTCGGCTGGTGTTGACTGGATTTTGATGTCAGATGAGTCGGGTGTGTAGGATACGTTGTTGCTAATGTTGACGACAACGGACTTAATGAGCGGTTGTGTACAGATGAAAGCGCCGTTTCCACAGCACCTTCTAACCTACCGTCTGTCGGTATTTTTCCCATAACATTCGCCGGACAGGATAGTTGTGTCGATGCAAACGGAAAGTTTTGGAAAGGATTCATTCGGGAGTGATTGAGTGAAGGCAATAACCGTCCAATCTCCTTTTGTGCGGAGCTTGGCTCGGTTTCGCGATCTTCCATGAATCGTTTATGATGGGATTGAAAAGAGGCCTCACAACTAGAATGCCGTTTTCTCCTACGTCGAGTGTACAAAGAAGTAGTGGGGAGACATCCAGTAGATAACTGATCACTTTGATCGATCCGCATGATATCGTTTGTGTCGATCTGATGTATATGCTCCTGAGTGGCCTCGTTAACACGTGTGTAGGGCAAGTGTGAGCGGTGTGAAGTGTAAGAAACTGGAGCCATAAGTGCTGCCGGTAAATCCGATTTTTGAGCGCCAGATGCGACAAACTAGGCGAAGGAAAGAGAACACAAAATGAAAATTAGAAATGATCACACAAAACTTTAAGTTTTATATGATATCAAAATAAATAGGGCCGTTAACATGTTGGACTGGGAGGACGACTAGTATATCGCAATAGGGCATCCAATGAACGCGAACTACTCGCTCACTTTCCTTTAATCCAAAACGCGACTTTGTATGGCATGCACTCCATGTGCACATAAACGGTAAACCTACTTCGGAAGGTGCGAATATTTACGCTATGGCTCATAGTTTTCTTACAAACGGGAGGAAACTGTCTGTGGTTACGTACAATAGACAATTCAGAAGAGGTTGATATAGTAGAATAACGGTCACTATGAAGTAGTCAGTAATTGCAGCAGTGGAAAACTCGACAACATGTGAAACAATCTATGGGATGGTTGACAGCAGCCACAACAGTATGGCGTGTGCATTATACTTAAAAGTGACTCAACAAAGCAAGGTCTTTATTGATCGTTTCGCACTACAAGTTGCCAGTTGTGCGCTGACGAGTTTAATCAGGAACTCCAGCTCACAACGCGGATATATTGTCATTTAAACGTGCGTTCTATTCAGCCTGTTTGGTTAATGTTTTTGGTTGTCACCCTTCACTTGTTTTTGTACGGCTTGGCCGATTTCCCTCAATAACTGCGCAATTACCTTCCGATATCTGTCTATAGACTTGTAATCAAACCCTGTGGTCATTCTGATTTACCATTCTGAGTATCGGATTAACTGAATCCCTAGCTTGCCCTCTCAATAGTGCACCTCAGTACTTGACAAGGAACGGTTGACTAAACGCGATAGTCAAAAGCCGAGGTGCAACTTGCTATGTCCGATATGCTATGCTTGGTTTTCTAAGTATGTGGCTAGATTCTGGACCTGAGCCCATTAACCCGTGACGATATCACGACAGGCACTCACGGGATGTTCCAGACTAGGCTTATACGTAAACTTAAAAGGTGGTATTCACAACTTAAGTGGCTCGTTTAATGATGTCACTCAGGAGACGTACACTTGAGATGATCAATAAAGTCGGGTAAAGACAGATTCTGTAACAGATGCTTAGTTCTTTGGAGAATCTTGTATTCATTGTCAAAGTAGATAGCATATTCGAAGTTATCCAAGTTTAAGCCGCTTGTTAGAATACGTTAGTAAATAAGGTGTCACTGATATCACACCGTTGTTCTCTGTTGTACTCTTTTAATGAAAGTATGTTCCTATCAGGATGGTGTGATGGACCAGATGATTCGAGTGATTCATTGTAGTCTCGTTCAAACCAAAGCGAATAAACCGAACGTAGGGGAAGTATAGGTGTGGCGTCTGTGTGTAGCATGATAGCTCAATGGTAACAGTATCAGCAACCAGAATCTCACCAATATACTTGCTTCTGTTTAGATTTGCTCCGGTTGATAGTGGCTAGTACACATTTGACTCTGCCTGAGGTTAGACTGTAAATGTGATGACGAGGGTGTAACAGTTGGAAACGAACAACCAAAAGCGTGATAATACACATATACTCGCTATCTCCAAGTCGCCCACCAGCAACCGTTTAGTGAGATATTACATGAACAGGGTATGACGTAATACGCTAGTAAGATTTTATACTAAATTATATAAATTAATTTTGTACTTACAAAACCGACAGTCCAGCATTTTATACGGTTTCTTTCAATCTTGTTATTAACGTGTTTCTAATTTAATAGGTACATAAAATCTAATCAGTTACAAGTGCTTGTGACTTTTCAATCAAGTTGTTGATAGAACCAATGTTCACAGATGTAATCATTTTTGACCTTTTCAAAAATACTTCATTAGAGTTGTTGTTTTTGTTGTTTTTGTTACGATATCTTCAGAAATACTATTGTCTGGAATATGCCTGAGCCCAACTTTTGAGCAATCGATAATCTGATATTTGGGTAACGTTCCACTCCTTACCTAGAAGTTCTTTCAGGTCAGAGTGCATTGGGATAGACGATGAATTCGCATATGAAAGACGCATCCGAATGACCGAGGTCCCGAATAGCATGATCATTTCACTTAGTGACCCACACAGCCCATTGAATTTGAAGATGAATGGCCAAATTTCGTCAGTGTCAAAGTGGTATCCCCATCACACGTCACTAACTATCTAGAGACATCCTGGTGCGTGGAAGTAAAACCTGAGGACCATCCTGTGAGCTAATTAAAATCGCTTCAGGTTAGCTAGCAAATGGTTCATTTACACTCAACATAAGTACGTCTATTTAGTAAAACCATGTACATGTTAGTTGTAGTCATAAGTGTGTATTGTCTGTTTGTCATCTTTCATTTCGAAGCATATCCAAAAGAGTAGTTATCACACATACCCGATTATTCACTATCAAGTATTAGTATTGGTATGCTCTCCGAGCTTGGCATTTAGGTTGCAAACGTTTCACCACCAAGCGAGGTGACATCATCAGTGCGTAAGTGTTTCAGCATTTCAGTGTTTCCGCTAAAAGTTATACTTTGAAACGCTTACGTACTGATGATGTCAGCTCGCTAGGTGATGAAACGTTTACAACCTAAATGCCAACCTCGGAGAACATATCAATATAAAAAACATCAACCCGAGCTACGAACAGCGCCACCACTGTTCACAACTAACAGAAACTGTCAGCTATTACTAATAAGTAATGTGGCTGTCCAGAGTTTATTCGGTGAAACCTGAAGTTAATTGTGACCCAGTAATAAACACAGTTTCCTCAGGTAACTCCGTGAATAGCAGAGTGTAAGCAATAGACAAGTGGTACCTTTAAAGGATGTCACTTAGTTTGAATCACATGAATCCTCCCACAGCTGTAACTTTAACGAAGCCACAGCCATAGGTAGAGTCCACAAAGAGTCGTTATTAAGGAATCGGAGGAGGAAGGAGAATGATAATCGTCTTACAGAGGATGTATGTAGACATACATATCGCTGATTTTTCGGTCCACACTTTGGCTGGTTATCCCAACCTACTATAACCCTCAGACAGGAATGTATTCGATGCCGGCTACACTGAGATCTACAGCGGTTGAGTTAGCACTCAGCCTGGTCCAATCCCAGGTTGCGCGAAGCACTGCACTGTGGATGGAGAACACGTCGTTGTCATATAGTCCACCGGCTGATTACAGACTGAACAATGCATAAAACGTCCACTTTACAGAGATACTTCAGTGTTCGCAGAGTTTATTGTTTGGGCCACATGTTTTCAAAGATTTTCAGATAGTTCACAAAAATGCGAACTAACCCTCAACTTGTTGACCGTTAGTCTGACGTGTACAATACATGCACACAATAGTACAGTTTCGAAATGCATAGTCCCGATTATAAACGTTGCATCCATTCTAATTAACCGAACCCAAAATCTTTCTTTTTCTCCTAGTTAATTAAGAATGTATATAAATGATGAGTAGTGTTCAGCTGGCGACTATTCTAGCCTTCCGGTACTTAGTACTACTAATCATAGCATTACTTTTCTCAGTTTAGCGATGTTACCAATTCCAGCCTCATTGTTTTCGGAGCAAACCAGGAGACCCGAACACAACACACAATGAGTCGCTTCGATCACAATGGTTTGAACCTCCATCCTAACTTCAGATTCGATATTTTCTTCAAACAGATCTGTGCATCAATGAAGCGCTGTGCAGAAGATGACAAATATATCTGAACATGAAAGTGGCAATCAAACGGGAGGGGTGTTCAGCTTGCACTGTCTAAAACTCCTGGCTACTTTTTCAGTAGTTCAGTGAAATTCAATATCTATGATTGCAACCCGACTGAATACAATTGTTCGCGAGATCGTTGATGTAAGGTTTGAGGAAGCTGAGTGGTCATATCCTACCGGAAGATTTTTCCGTATGCATTAACATCGTGCCGTAATAGGTCAATTATTGTGTCCCAAGCTTTGAGGTCAGAGTTTAACTACTTATTTGCGAGAAACATCGAAAGTAGTCATTGCAAGAGTTGTGCTAAGTAGCACTTGTAAGAATGAACTTGCAAACCGCCATCTATATGTAAAGGATTAATTTGTGACGATGTTGCAACATATGCTTATTGATTAGATCGTGTAACCAATAAAACACTATTCACGTATTACACCAAAAAAAGTCACAGAGTCGTTACGTTTGATAGAAAAAACTTATTGGCCAACAAGAAACTGCTCAACTGGAACGAACAAATTTTTACTTGAATCCGCAAAGCGATACTACTGATAACTTCCATTTTGATCTAACTCTGCAAAACTCCCTTACAAAGTTTAGCAAACTAACCCCCTCCACACACACACACAAATGTACCCCGGCCACAGAAAGAAACCAATCGGTTGGGTTAAGTAGGGATTGTAAAATTCAACTCAATCAACACCAGTAGACGTGGCACAACTGATCGATACTCTAGTGTTGAATGAGTGACTCGTGTTTTGAAGCTATTCCGATTTATAAAACGCTCATTTCTTTTTGTCAATCATCTTGATGAATGTGCATACAGGGTCTCTTTTATTATGTTTGTGTGTGCGTGTGTGTATGTTTTTGTGTATATATATATATATATGCAAACGTGTATAACCAACACAATGTGACAGGTGTTATAAAAGCGTTTTGTTTACAAGTTGATACTCACAGTGTAACAACATTCATTGGCCTTTGAACATACACACCTTGCTATATGTACATGTCATTTTAAAGTCGGTTGAATATATATGTTCTAAATAGTGACTAAGTTGGATAGGTCAAGAGTAAGTAGACGGGCGGACGGGAATCGTACCGGATCCTAATAGTAAACAATAAACATGACCTTATTGGACGTGCAAAAATGGGAACATACACAACCGACTTGCTTGTAAATAAATACATTTTTTGTTTTCCCTATCTACAGGTAATTAATTCGTCTGATAAACACAATTAAGTTGGGTGATCACCATAATATCCTCCTCAGTGATATACTCATGAAGAAGTTATAGATAGTATACTGTTTACTGAAACCGTGTAGGGTTTTACTCATTCGTTTCAAGCAAAACATTTTATTCGCAACATACATTGTTGTACTCCAGTCCAATAAATGAATCACCTAATATCTGAAAGCTATGGCTGAGATGAGCTGACCGATTAATTATGTGATAGTTAGAAATAGGCTCCAGAAGCGTCAAGCTTAAAACTAAACAGGCAAATTATCAACATGATACAGGCGGATACATCAACACATTTTACAGTGTTTAATCATATTGTTTCCCCGCAATTCGCTGATTGACATTAGGCTACATCTTCAAAGAAACCATAACTGTGCCAGGCACACAACGAGACAAAGAAAGGGAAGGGAAGTCATTACACTGGATCTCAGTACACTGTAAGGGCCCGGATCAGCAAACCTTCTCACCGAGTTGAGTCAGCAACCACCCGGCGGACCACAATAGTCGACGAGAACAGGTACAGTTTAGACATTACATGCATAACTGCAGAGCACAGACTTGTAGTCAGCATGCTACAATTCGACTCGATTACAACACCTTTCATTATGAACCCTCATATGGCACCAGGACTTTAGTACAACCACAAGAAACGTAGTCGAAAAAAATCCCCCACAGAACCGGCTTTACTGTAGGTGGCTAGTTGAGACATATCCCCATATTTAACAATGATATGTCATGGATCACTATTTTTAGGATGAAACCTTTTTACGTTTAACGAGTCATGAAAGATAATTCGAAACCGACCGTTACAAATGAACACCACTTCAATGTATGGTTTACGGGATAAAGGTGATGCGATATATTTCTTCCGTATAATCTCACAGTATCTGTGAAATGTCTCGATACACTTTTCATTAATGAATCAAGGTGAGTTTAACTCACTCTTACGTTTGAGCAATTCAGAACTCGGTAGTAATATCATAACTCCCAACATCTTTGTATGGTTAGCAATCTAATGCGATCTAAAGGCATTCAAATCAAGAAAAGTCAGTCCAGTATGCCATTCTCGCATCCGTGTTTAACAGAGAAGATGCCAGACTATTGTGACAAAAGACGTGTATATCAGAGAAACAACTTGACTTGAGGACTGAGAGTGAAAGCCTAATAAGTATGTTACCGTAAAAACGTATCTTTTCCTCATCGTCCAGAATAGTCAGTCCGTTCGCCCGCCGTTCCGACGTAAGGCATCATGGCCTGGTCTCCGCTGGCCTTCGTGTAAAAGTACATCTAACACTTTTTAAGCGTATGGCTAACCAGTCAGATTGAGTGTCTCTTTGCTGCCGAACTTTTCGCAGGTTCACTAGAGTGCCTATAAGACGCGACTTCTCAGCCACTTTAAACATAGACCAACTTGCCATCCTGTAATTCGCCTCGGGATATTTTGTCATGTTGCTCCCAAAGCTACTAAGGAGCTGTCCGGTACTCCAAATGACCACTTATTACATCCGGCATTGATCAAGGGACTCACTGTTTGTTTCGCTTAAATCAATTCCTGAGCTCAAGCCCCTCAATTACGGTTTGCACAACGTAGACGAATCTATCAGGAACCGGCTAATGGTTCATTCTGATATCAGATGTGACGTGACAATTTCAATGTTATCAAGCGTACTTGTTTTAAAGGTCAACATTCCATCTTGTGTACTGTTTAAACGTTGAATTTTTTTATTTGGCCGCATTGAAACTAACTCTACCTGTTCAGCCCATCTCCTCAGTCCTCCAAATTCCGGCTAGTTCAGACTCCTTTGTTGACCTACTTAGACTAAATGATAGCTTTCTCAGCGTATTTGCAAATTACCAGCAGTGAACTTACTCTTCTGAATGATTAAGTATGTAACCATGGTATTGTCACGACTATTGATAAGAGTATCTTCCCCAAATCACTTTCTACTAGTACATCGTGTAACAATTTTAGCTGGTTAGGTGTAAACAGTAGATATATAGTGATCCAATGTGACAGATTTGGTTCTAGAATATTGTAGCGCTGGCCACGGATTGTATGAACAGTCGAGTCTCCATATCGGCGCCATTCCACGGTTCCGGAAACGCAGGACTATTAAAAATAAAACACAATCCAACGTATCTCTTTTTTTCGGATATAATCGTCAGCCAGAAATGCTAAATATACGTATATATATATATATATCTATATATATATATATATATATATATATATATATATATATATATATATAAGCTGTGTATCTGTACAAGTTATATAATACTTCCAAAAAGAACACTCTCCTAGAGTGACGACACTCGTTTGGTCCAATGGTGCCCCCATAGAAATTTGAAACGAAAAAACAATCAGCTCCAGGTATCACCAGGGATCACAGTTCAGATTTTAAGTTCACTCTATTTGCCCATAGATAAACAAAGGAGTTATGTACCACAGTTTTATTTCTCAGAACGTGGATTCCAATCTGAGGGAACCAGATGACCTACTCAATTTGCTTACATCCTACACTAATCCATGTCATTGATGTCACTGTCTCATCTGTCTTAAATGGACACTTGTCACTTTCATACTGTTTTGTAGCTACCCTGTTGTTCTATCAGAGGCAACAGTGTACAGAAAGAAATTGCGATCATCATACACTAAAAACAAAGCAAACGGTTCGGAAATAATTTCTGAAATGCAGTATCAACTTCATGATAGGAAAGGTGTTTCGAATAACACCAATGGTCACAGTGCGCATTTCTACAAATAAGCAGTACAGCTCGCTCCGTTTTATTCTTCTTCTCGAAAGTGGCCAAAATGTTGTTGATGTCGATTTTGATCAGTTCAGTCGTACTTTATAGAAGTAAGATGAAAAATTACCTGAACGCCATAACATCCATTCTGTTATCCTCTCAGTATGGATTTCTACAACTTCGTCAGTCGAACTCCCTCTACATATGTAACGTCCAGACTGGAACCGTTGTAATCAGTTGGTTTTGATGTCTTACAGACTTTGATAAACATTTTCGCAGAGTATTACTGTACACTTTTTCAATAGTAAATCAAGTCGAACAGAATTAAGCTGCTATCGGACGGTCGTATCAACAGGGCAACATTTTTCAGAGATTTCAAAAAACGCTACTACTGTGCTTCTGTGAACAGACAGTGCTATCTTTACTACTAAGCACTTGTAAACCCTGCTAATGGATAGTCAGGGATATGATTAATTTCAAGTCGAACATCACTGAAATCTGATCGCAGTTATCGCACTCAAATAGAATGTCCAACCAGCCTCGTTCGAAAGGATTCAAGTTTCGTTCTTGTCAGACCGACTTCATACTGGTCCAAGGTTTGACTCTGACTTATTCTATCCTTTCTAATAGTCACCTGAGGAGAAGTCAGTTTCCTAAATCTACTGACGCCAGGCCTAGTGGTAGATGGCTAATAGATAGCACCACGATACAACTGCGAAACAACCTCGTTCGTTAGCATTTGAAGCGACCGATTGCAAGGTAGGCAGGCAATCGCGCACACACTCAAACACATGTGTGTACACACACAATATGAGTGGATCAGTTAGTTGGCTATGCATATTACAACAGTACTCAAAGATATACGAGTCGAGTCTTGGGTGAAAGGAATTAGCGGTTACCATGTAAGGTTCGGCTGAACATCTAAAACCTCGATTTCTCAACTCGGCCAACAACCAGTACTCAGTACTGAAGATCCCATTATTTCAGATATTTTTGGACCCAATCAGCATTTTGTGTACTGCTGTAACATACGCGATCAGTAAGTCGAACTATTCACGTTTTACTATGAAAAGTATTCACGTATATTTCAAGGTGAACCTCTTTTGGCAAGCTACTCAGTCTTGTCAATGGCACTGTTAATCAGGTTGTTTTGTACGTGTTTTACTTATCAGTATGCTGTTGGACCGACGCTGGTAATGAAGTGGAATTAGCAAAGTAGTTTCAGTGAATGACTTTCAGTGCGCCTCAAATCGTTCATTTAAAAATTGGCGGTATTGATCAAAAGCTAACATTACTGAGGTTTGACTGTATATGACTACAGTAGTACCATAACTCAAAGAGCGTTGAATTACAAATAATTTAGGGGATGCGATAGCGTATCTAGCAATTGACTGAAGTACCCACAATTAAACTCTGTACACATATGCAGTGACCTTGAAGACTGAAAATGCAAGCCTTAAATTTGTCAATTAAGCCAGAATGCTCAACCGAAATTAAACAACCTACCGATCATGTGACCATCAGCCCTAATTGTCACAACTGCTTATTGACACAAGTACAATTACGTGACGTTGGAAATACATACACTATGCTGCTATACTTACACATGCCTGTACACACGAGTGTGAGCCCTTACGTGCATGTTCCCAGTCTACTTGATTTATATTCAAATCGAAGCGTGTACTCCAGTCTGAATGCGAACTCATTCTCTGTGTTCAGTTCGCTTCGATTCCACCCAGGCTCAGCGAGTTAACTCAACGATGACACATGATAATGTTGAAGATGCTGACGAAAAGTACCACTGTGTTCATAGTTCGACGAAAGTCGTGCGAGTGAGCAGTGTTTGGAATGAAAAGTATGTATTGGTGTGTAATTTAAATGTACCCGTTTGTCGTAAACGCGTTTGAGTGCCTGATTACGAGCATACACTATGTAACACTGAAATCGTAAATAGACAGCATCAGTGCATTTTGGTAATCAAGATGGTTGTGCCAGTGATTACCAGGGTACGAAATTGCATTCATCTATTTCTCGGTCTTCTCATTACTTACTTATTACCTGGCTCTCACTTCGTATAGTTGAATGAGTTGTATGAAAAGCAGACAACAGAAGAAGGAACTTAAATTATCAAGCACATCGTGGTGTTTGTAAATTGATGACAGTTCAGTACAAGTAAGGTGATGATCAGATATTAGGTGATTGATTTTTTGAATAATTTTCTCCATTTTACACAGGTTAGCGTAATCGACTTGATGACATTTACAGTCTGGTTACCTCCGCATTCATCAAACCTCTGGATTCATGCGTTCACGCTCAAATTGCTCAATTTTCCTTCTATTCATTCATCTATTTATCATCCGACTGACTGGCGGACTGATGTTTGTCGGTCTTTCCGACGCCCTTTCGAATCGAGGCAGATTAAAGTCACTGAGCACCTTATTGTATCTGAATCAAAACCTGATCAAAATATTCATCCATGTAAGCAAACAAAAAATAAACCAATGTGATACCGGTTGCCATGACATCTTAAAGGCACAAATAACTGGTAACACACTTGCATCCTCATGGATAACTGATACATTGAGAAGAGTACAAGAAACTGTTGTTCGACTTGCTTCCAGATGTAGTTTGTGATCGGCGTGGTGAGTAAATGTTACAGCTTCGATTTAAAAGCAAAGCAGACAGGTTTACAATTGACTGACCATTGGTTTCAGTCTGTTGTAGTCAACACTTTTTGAGTTCAAACCCCACAAGCTCGTTCACGCAACTCCACCAAAATGCGAACCGTAATCCGTCGATTGATTATTCTGTGTACAGTTCGGCATGAGTGCAAAGACTGTGGTCACTATGAGAAATCTGTACACATGCAAAGCTTGCTCCTTGGTCGTAACTCGTTTCGATGTGATTCGAAATTTGCGGATGCGCTCAACTAAAACAATTCGTGACTACCCGACCCTACTGAAACAAACATCATTTGGTTTTCAAGGCCTCATGTATGCCCTCAACCGTGCTGGTGAATTGCTGGGGATAGTGACTAATTTTATTCGCATGGGGATAGTTGCTCAACGGTTGCTGAATATGGACAACCGTCATGTTTCAAAGTCAGGAGGAGTGTTTGTCAATCTGCATCATTGTAGCAACAAAAAACAAGCGTTTCTATGACAAAACGAGTATGTTATGTAGGCTATTGTGTTACTCTGAGTGAGGCTGAGAAACTTGACCTATGTGATCAGAAAATGCCTGCTAAATATTTGTTTGTGCGTGATTGTTTCATGTATGATGAAATCCCTTCCTGGGCAAACAGGCTGTAAGATAATGACAATTAAGGAAATATTCCTGAATATCTTTATAACCTGTGAGGTTCTTGGATCCAGATAAGTTCCTTCACCGTTGGACTAGCGCAGTGTTATCTATAGAAAAAGCGATAGACCGGGAAACGATGGAACTTCAACGAGATATAGAACAACTGACATTCAACACCGTTTTAGTCTACTGAGTGTGGTTTCCTAGTTGAAGACCTAAATACAATAGTCTCTAACAGAGGGACCGGTGACACTGTCGACTCAAAGTGGCCTCTGTTGGAGAGAGTTTCTATTGAGATCGAAAACTAAATCAATGCAACATCAGTGTACACGACCCTAAGAAAGGACATACTTTACGATTCCAAGACAGTCTGATGGGAATGTCACCGTGATACATCCTTCCCTTGATAGTATGCATCTTAAGTTACATTTTACACTGCATTCTTTAAATGTTCATGATGTGGTTGGTAAAAAATAAACGCCATCTCTCTGCACATTACATTGCCTCTGATAGACGGACAGGCTGGTTTGTTGGAGTATCCTCATCTTTGTTGGCCCGCAGGGTGAGCAGCAATTTGCACAATGGCTTGGTAACGTCACGGAATATGCACTGTTTCCGATTAACTGGCATTCTGCCGGCCATACCATCTATGCACCACAGTGGTTCGATTTCGCCTATTCGTTTCGGGAGTATTTACTGGCTATGGCTTAATTACATCAAACTGATTGGCATACTCTCTCGATATTCGGTTTGTTGCAAACTAGGGCACGGCGTCTGGCAATCGGCGATATATTGTTCTGTATTCTGCTTGTATTAACTCTGTTCCGTCCACGGACCTTAGCGCGCCTTACACTTTCAACGTCTTGTTAAGATGAATAAATATCCCCAATGTTTCAATCCCAGGGTCACAGTAAGGTATACATTATTTCACCGTAGATGCAGACTGACTTGTGTGGTACGGTTATGTGCGACCGTTGTGTCAAGACTATCGATGGTTTATCAGTTGACGATTGCGAACCGTGTTAGGTAAGCAAAAACTGGGATTAAAGTTTCACGTACCTTTAAAGTACAAGTTAGTTGCTCGGATGATTGTCAAACCTTGTCCATAATTTACTACCGAGGTGCGGTTGTGAATGTAGTCGTGACATAAGTGACACTCGCTCATACGAATCCGATGAGACGTAGGTATCAACCCTACTGAATAACCCGAGCTGCTTGTAGAATGGTCTGATCAATTACCACCCACAGATCGGACTCCCGATTACGAGGAACAAGTTAGTACTGGTTCTGATATACTCTGTAGTAGAGAAACGACTCACATTATGACCACGATTGTGATCTGCGATATTATCTGAAGCCGGTCCTTGATGAATCCTAGAGTTCAACAGAAGCTCCACGGAACCGGGTAGGAGTAGTTTTTATAAGAAAATGGTCTTTCTTGAAGGTATCCTTCAGGAGGGCGTTGTACAGGTAAGATCTAGTAAGCTTCCGAATGCGGCGTAGAACCGTAATTTGTGAGTAGGTTTTATCTCCTGAGTGTGCTTATGGTTGTTTTTAATCTGATTTTTCTCTTTCTTTTCTTTTTTCCTCTTTTATTTTGACAACACGCTTTGACAAAAGCAAACAAGCCAACTTGAAATAAATCCGTGTTCTGATTTTGCTTGAGAACTCCTGAACGTGTCTATAGCACTGAAAATGGGGCCTGAACAAGACTTAACTAAATGCACTGTTCACATCATGCACTCTAGGATTAACTCATTCCGGCTAATAAAACCGTGTTCGTAACTGTGGATAACAAATCGAACTCTGGGGGACTTGAAGGCAAGGCTAAGATTATGGTTTGCCTTATAGTTTGTTCGCATGGGTACATGTGACCACTGACGTTGTATTCGTTTGGACATTTCGGACATTGGCTCCCATAGAAACTTGGTTCTACAGTACTTGAAAAATACGGTGTAGCGAACAAGCTCGTTTTCAGTGATTCATCATCAGGCTAAATATATCACATTTATATCACGAATTTTACGGGGGAATCATTAGAGGGGGTAAACGGGGAACGGGTGGTTAATCAGGTCAATCGATTCAATGTCACACTACAATCTACAGTACTTCTTAATATACCGTTCTGCTTACTCATGAACACAGTACTTCCGGTTGCCTACACCTGGGAAAGACGTTTTAAGACCGCCGGAAACCCGGGATAGATAGTTCAGTACACAAGATATCAATACGATATGAGGTAAGGAGCTCTAATGACTATAAGTCAGTATGTAGTCAGAAGGATTAGAAGCGAGGTTGTTAAAAGGTAGCTAACGGGAGCCTTGTCACAGCATTGGTAACTACTCTCTTGACTAGAGGTTATGAGCCAATCACTCCTGGTTAGAATGACTATTTTCTATAACCGCCTATTCACCGAGAAATCCCACTTGCTATTAAGCTTCCTGGAAAGCTGTTTCATCAGCATCTTTAGTATAAAGATGCATCCGATTGCACGAAGGAAACTCACTTTCAGCTTCTTTAGAACACAAAAGAAATAGTTACCATATACTTCGAACTGGTAGTTATCTTCTTAGAAGTGTTGCAAAAAAAAGGATGACACTTCATTTGCAAATAAATTACAATTAAATATTATGGATGAAATTTCGCTGTGCTGTAGTTAGACATGTGTTAACTAGTCGTCTGTCACATCGATGTTGCGGCCGAATAGCTAAAGGCTGAGATGAATAAGCAATAAATTAGTATTGAGAAATAAAGACAGCTATTTTCTGTAGATCAGGCTCGCCTCCATAGTTGGAATCCTAGTGACTCACAGAGTTAGTTCTTGAGATTCGGGTTATGTGACTGCTGAGATTTTGATGAGCTACTTGTGAAGCGACAGAGACTATCGAGATGTCGCGTTGAAGGTCATTAGGGAAGGTGACTTGCAGATCATGGTGCACTTTTATTTACAAGACCTTTGGATATTCATTGGTTGATCTAAGACGTGAGATTTTGGTTGCCAAGACCAATTTGACTTCCTTGTTCTAACTGTGAACCTGGGGCTGGGTTCTCATCATGCCACTGCATGGCAGCTGGACATCAGCAGCAGCTTGTTCTACCGGTGACGTAAAAGATGACAATGACCTTGTCAAACATATTAGTCGAAAGAGACAGTAACACAACACAGTTTGAAAGTGATCTTGAATCTTGGCATTTTCGTCACCAAGAGTACTCCTGGTAATGGCAATTTCATAAGCATACGCATACACGGAGAGAGGCCAAACCACAACAGACAACATCTGCAACTGTTAACTAACTGCTAGGTAGCCTATTAGAAACAAGCAGAGTAGACTGACTTAATTTCTTATCAACGTGTCTTATTAATGTAGCTATTTCACTGGAATTTTGTCTTAATAGAGTTCGGCCGTAATAACCAGAAAGTGGTTACTATATATAATATTTCGACTTTCATCTGCTTTTTATTTACTGAGGATAACTCAATAAAAACCCGAAGGTTGTTCTTGTTAACAGTTTTCAATTGTGTACTTTTTCCACGTTCTCAAAAACACTCAGGTTAACAACCATACCAATGACTCCTTCCCATGCAAACCGATTTGTCTCATCTTAATGCTTAATTGTATTCGTTTGTGAACGATACACAACTTGCCTAGTCGTACTGAGTCGGAACACAATACTCAAGATACTGTTCATTGAGTTTAATGTACATGACCAAGAGGTGCCGACCTTGCGGTCATCGACTAGAGCTAACGGGAGCGTTACGACGTCTTCTTTTATAGCTAGAAGTCAAACTGACCGTCATTCACAAGCAGCTTTGACCCGGCTTTTAAGTAAGATAACTTGGTCGCATTAACAGGAGAGCAACAGTGCACTGATCAGCACTACTGTCTCAGAAAAACGTGAACGAGATTTCTAATTCCGGCAGTGACAAAGATATAGGCTACTGAGGAGTTGAAATAAGAACACAACCAAAAGTCTGATGTTTATATTTCCTAGAAATTTACCTCAATTCGAAAGCTTCAGTTGCATGCTATTGATGTTCGATTTGTCCTAACAAAATCCCCTAACATTCGTTAGTAAATAACTGAATAGTATTGTCAATAATTAAATTTACGTTTCATACATGAAGCGTTAAATTCTCTGGGGGGGGGAAACATTTCTATCTACTCTAAAGTAATCTGGTAATGACAATCAATGAGCAATCGTGTACACCCGCCTAATGACAAATTGAACCGGATTAGGTTAACTACATATGAATGGTTTCTGTACCTCAGTTATTTAACGTATCAACACTATCCGTTACATACTTCATTAATCATACTAATTTAGACAGAAATAGTTATCAAAATAAGGGTCATCGGTGTTACGGTGAACGACTATTCGAAGTTCAATTTATCTACAAGGTAGCACCCGGTAACCTTTCTTCACAATTAACTGAAAAGTTACAGTTGAGTATATTAAAAATTCAACGTGAATCCTGGGTGCAGTCAAAATAATTCCAACAGTTTTTATCAGTTACTTGAGTGAAAGTGTTCACAACCACCTTGAGAGTGATACATGTTCAGCCTAACGATTACGTCCACTGACTGTCTCTTCTGGCGTTCTATAGAATCGATTGTACTGCCGAGTTACATGTTACCTCACCAGTTCCACGAGTTGACTGTCAGCCCAATTTCGATCAGTATACATTCAGAGCAGCTGTCAGCAACTTCACAATGGGATACAAACGGATTTACATCTGTTGTATCCGCAAAAAGAGTGCAAAATTCGAAATGTAATCAATCAATGCAGAGGTTTTACCGTCTTCGTCGTAACAAGAAAGTTGCCCACTTGTCAAACACCTAATAAAAGTCGAGATCTGTACGTGTGTGGAAGTCAGTCGGAAGAACTACTTATCTTTTCAGCAAGGGAAGCTTTCCGATTATATCTGTACCATCTAACTAGTTGGTTTGTTGTCTGATTCAGGAAGGTTCGCTACGGACAAACACGATTGTGCTCTAACTGACTGCCTAAGACAGACACGATAAGAACAAATGAATAAATGAGACAGGAGTATTTTTTTAATATCATACGGTCTTTCTTATGATACAGATGACTCAATACAGAGATGTATATAGAGTCCCCGATTCATTTCATATAACAACGGCGCTGCTTAATCTTCGTGTCTTCTACAAATCAGAGGGTGAACACTATCATGTGGGTATGGAACACTGATCACCCTAATGAGCACGCACCAAGCGCTAATGACTGTCAAGACAATAACCAAATACAATGACAGTAGTCTTGTAAATCAACCAATATTGAGGGGTTGGGTTGTGTTAAACTGGACGTGCGTGTTTTCTTGTGCTTTTGAACCGAACTGAAATGAATGAATTTTGCTCGTCACAATAAAATCGTTACTGAACAGGTTAGGCTATGTGAACATTGTGGTCAATAATGATCAACCTTACTATGTATAGACTGAACATTGTCTTGCCAAATGAACAATCCCATTCCGCTTGTGACTTATTACTAATGTGATGGCTAGGAGATCGATGCGGTTAAGTTGATCATGAACTGGCCAGTTGCTGCCTGAAAAATACTTTCTAAAAATTGTTTTGTTTATTTTCGCTTCACCCGAACTATCACACCTCAAGGATGTTTACCAACTTGATCTGTGAAGAGTGAAACAAACTGAGAACTCAAATTCATAACTTTTTCCAAAGCATGTTTCAAGTCCTCAAGTACCACACCTAGGAAAGAATAAATAGAATGCTGCAAGATAACTAAGCATTATCATCAGAGTTCAGCACACTGTCTGTTTTTGCGGCAATTACAAACTGTGGCTAAGACGAACCTAGCACAACCGTGTTACTGTCTAGTGTAGAAGTTGTGTACTGACAGTCAAATTTCATGCACTGGGAGATTCAAGAGACAGGGTTCCTGCTAGCACTGTTCATTTCTATACTATACTACTTCCGATACTTCGGATACAATTCACCAGACGTTCACGGAGTCACTGAACCAGTAAGGAAACAGTTATAATAAAGAGTTTTACTCTTGAGCGTTCCATTTCCGATCTTATGAATAATGGACGCATTAGCCGGTGAACTTCTGAATACTAGCCTACTACCTATAATCAGACTGAATAAGTGAACTCTGTGGTGTAGTATCAGAAAATCCAGAGCAGGTAACACTGGAACACGGTCGACAAGACTTAATTATTGACCGGTCGTTCTTCGATCCCCTGTGTGTGTTCACGCTACAGAGCTCCTCTCAGGAATGAACACTGATCACGTATCTGAATCGAATGCAAGGACTTCGGTCTACCCACCAGTTCTAATTGAATGAAACTTGGGAGGTTCTCCTAACAGTCCAATCCTGAGTTGACGATTCACAGAGTAAAATATGTCAGAGTGAAAGAGTCCACATTTTCAACGACCCATAGAAACCTGTTCAGTTTCTCAAGTTCTATTCACTCGGTGGTAATGACGAGAAGGTTTGGTTGAATGAAACGTGCATCTATCCTTTTCCCAGATTACGACAGTTACAGAATGACAAGTAATCTACGTTACATAGGAATTACCGAAACGAACAGTTTACTGTTCAGTTTCATTTTTAGTCAACTGAACTTGTAATCTACCAAATAATAGGATCGAATCATCTTAATGTGTTGTTGAGAGTCAGACCGATCAGGTGATTTCTGCTTTTGGTCAATCAGAATTCGAATAAAATCAAGCTATTCAAACCGGCATGTCGATTGCCTCAACTAGAGAATCTAAGCGATCAGAGACGATCTTGTCAACGGTACTGGATATTGGCCGATAGTGATTTCCATAGAACCGTGTGATTTAGCGATATCTTATTTGCCTCGAAGCCAACCGGTATGTTTGGATATGCGGACGCAAAGACACCCACATTCAGATCAGTGTGCCTAGTTGCTTGCTTGCTTGTCCATCTGCTTGACAGCTTAGCTGAAATCTGATGTGTGCACATCCCATGAAAATCATGACGAATCCATCCATTCATTTATCCATCCATCTTCTCGTCAGTTTGTTCACACATTCATCCATCACATAAGGTGATATAAATTTGAACTTTCCAGCTAGCAAACGGTCGGAACAGCTGTTAATTAGCAAGACCTGTCCACATCCGATGGTGTTTGCAGGCCTATATGTGTGTGTATATCCGATGCAGTGCATGACACGCACGTGTCCTACCAGCATCCGAAACGTGTTGACGCTGCTGACATCTTTAGACTGACAGCTGTTGTTGGGCTATATACAATGTTCGTTTGCAATTTGTTTCATCGTGTATGTGTATGTTTATGGGTGAAGCGTATCATGGTTGCTGCTGTCAAAGCTGCGCTTGGTGTTGTTGATATTAACGTTGCTGTTTGCCTCCTATCTTGATACTTGTTTGAGGACGGTGGTGATTGTGAGCACGTCGACACCAGAGGGATTGGTCTACGTTCTGTGGGGTGGTGATGTGCCTGGTGAGGATAGGATGAGTTTTCAATCGGACTGTCAAATGAACAAAAGATTTCTCTGACTGGTCTAGTGATACCAGCATTCTGAACACAGAGTGGAGTCAAGCAGGCAGTGACACCTCTCAGTAAGGCGGGATAGTAGAAGGATTAACGTGTATAGTTAGTACAGTCATATATGGTTGATTATTCGAACAGTGAGCCGTCTAGAGTCGATTGAACAATACACATCCGTAGTCTCACGGGAGCTAGCTTTAGTATACGTTTACCAAAGGTAAGGTTTGCAGCCTAATCAATAATTTATTGAATAGGGTATGTTTTGACCACATAAAAGTTGACAGAAACATACTGAAACATGAACCAGAACTATCATCTGTACTGTTACGGTTAGACTACCTCAGGCTAAACAGTTATCTGAGAACTCCGAAAATACGTTCGGTGATCAATAAGATTGTTGTCGTGATACCCGTTTGGTAAAAATGTAAAGACCTAACATGTGTCAAACTGACCGATTAATTATCTTTTCACCTCATCGGGCGCTGGGAAGAGGACGGAGGGGTCGGTCCGTAAAGATTAGACATACACAATAGCAGTTAGTGTAGCCCAGCCAGAGTTGATGAGACATGGAAAATTATTGACTCCCTCTTTAATCCACCTGTGCTACAAATCACAAAGCAGACTTTTTTCTCACCTAAGGTGAACACAATCCGACTCATACCTATAGGGTAGATTGTAGGCATTATGTGTAATGTGTATTGATTACAAAAAAAGTGTCTCGTTGTACACTGTACGATGATAGGTTTGAACGGGATGTGCATTATGAAAAAATACACAAAAGTACTTAATTGTATAACCGACTTTCATTTGTGAAGCTATCCACCTGAGTCAAATTTACTTAAATGCCCCTTGGTTCACTTCATGATCTTGTACATCAACGAACAGTTGTTGGACTTAACCAGTTAAGCCGTGTGTGAGCTTTGTAAAAGAAGATATCATGTGTCGTTTAAGAACTGAGCCACCTTTCTGTCAGTTTCTGGGGGGAAAAGTCATCCTGCTATTATCACAACAAAGCCGTTGATCATCTACACAACTGTGATCTGTATTTCGAATACTTTGAAGATCCTGCAAGAGATCTCTGGCCCTCAAAGCAACACTGCAGTCGACTGAACTCACCAAATGGAGGGAGTCGAGACTGGTTAGTGATTAGCACAGTAGGACACAGGTAACCTTTAGAAGATTGAGTTTGATTCAACCGGAATCAATAGACGAAAAAAATCTTATCAGTTGACACGCATATTCTCCGGACATGAAAGAGGACTGATTGACTGACCGGCTGACTGCCTGAATTATCTGGACTGAACCGGCCCTCTGACTGAAACAAAATACCACGCTTTGTGTAATCGAAACGTAGCGTGTGATTCCACATATTGAACAGCACTGTAGTCACTTGTCTGTCAGTGATATGCACAGTCAACATGGCACACCGACGACAATTGACAATGGTGGCTTTTGAAGACCGAAGGCCGTGTTGACAAGACATGGACCGGCGGTCAGAGATTGACAACTGTACGACAACACGTGGATTGTCAGTTGCACCACGTGTGCCGATCAGTTAGGCTCATGGTCGGAACTGTACAAACCTACGCTCACACACAGCCGCATATGCACACGGGAACTGACAGGGCCCATCAACTGCCGTCTCTGAACCGTGAGAATATTTGCTCATGAACGTGTATACATAAGTCGTGTGTTGTGATTCTTAAGGATTGTTTGCTTACCAGGCAAACTGCACGACTGTGCAGGTCAAATGCATGTCAAACGAAGCCACATCGTTGTTTGTCAGTAGAGTGCATTAGCCGTGATAAAGGTGCTCTACTCACATTCTCAAGAGACTTTTCAGCTCACCTACAAGGTGTCTATACAGCCGGTACGAAGGTCGACATAACTTGATGATTACACGCATAGATGAGCACTAATCAATCTGTATCTGATTCGGCAGCTCAAAGTTCAATGAAACGTCGGTCGCGTTAACGGGATAGCAACACCTGTGTGTCCAACTAATCATTTTGGCAACGAACGTAACAACGATAACCCCTTTGTTGTCAGACTGTTGGTAGACGCGCCAAATGCTGGTAAACAGATTGTCAGATAGATCGAACTTGGACCGCATGGTGTGATAAGAAGAGAAACAGCGGGGGTCTCATAATTATTATCATTCGATTGGTAACGCAATATGGAATGAGGGCTTGGTAACATAAGGACCATCAAATGGTTTCATTTTGTAGCCACAAAAGGTGTAATTCTGGGAAGAGGCAATGTATGAGTAGTCGGGTTTGGAATTCCAAAAGTGTACATAATCTCTGGGTTTGGTTTAGCTGGATGGGGTTATTTCGATGCCACGTTGACTGCAGGTGTAGTTCGGTGGCTGTATAGTTATCGCCTGTTCATTTTCAGCTATATTAGTGGTTTGACCAGGATTTGTGTTCCAATTTGTAAGGTGCCTAGAAAGAAGCTATAATGATATGTTTCTTGTGCATGTGACCTTGTGGCTACGTTCAACCTGAACGGGCGAATCATTCTCAGACAGAAATCTCAACTAACGCCCTTAATGTTTACTTCTGGAACCGGGATTAGGGGGCCACATGCTTTCTGAACGCTTTTGTTCCGATTCCATATGAAATGTTACTGAGAGCATGTAGGTTTATAGATAAACGGTGCGGGGTATGAGGCAGTCACTTGAACGGACGACGATGTGATCTTTTTCGAGGATATAAAAAACGGAGATGTTCTCATTGCATACAGTAAACTGTAAGAGACCAATGTGTGTGCCTTCAGTGAGATAGATAAGACAGAAAATCATATTAGGTGGCTTGTTCACCTACAACAACCACGGTATAAATAGAATCAGCCTAATGTGTAAACATTGCTTTAAAGTTCAAAGGTGCAAACTGAATCTCGTACGGACCAATCTCAATGTTGAATAGCAGCTTCACGTATGCTGGGAAAAGAGTATCGCCTTGCAGACAACCAATTCCATTCTAATGATGTCTCTGTAAGCGTATGGATTTTGCTCAGTATCAAGTAAAACCTTAGATCCCTTTGTAGTTTATAAGTAATCAACCACAACAGGCCGACCTGGCACCATAAAATACACTACGCGTGACCGTGAGTATCATAAGCTGACACTGCCACTATTATAAGACTCGACTGTTGACACGAAAACGGGGGTACCAAACTGGTGTCATCATCCCTATAGACGAAAAATATCATGACGCTCGTTTGCCGAAACTTTAAAACATAAACGGTAACAATTTCTAATGAATTGCGTTGCTTTTAAAACAATTTCCATACTAGTGAAGTGAGTACCATAATTTCCTTTGTCTGGCAAAACCTTTCAGCCTAACTCATTTTTTAAGATTTTCATCCACCACAGTATGACTACTGTTTTCTTTTCTCTACAGTGGATCTAAACCACCTCACAGTTACGGCAGTCCGGTTGTTTGGTCCACACTCCTCTGTTTCCTCAAACAAGGAAGAGAAAGACCACACTTGTCATGAGATGGGACATTTTCTTGACTGATTTTTGAGAATAGTTTATGTGGAGTTCTAACGAAATCCAACAACAGTTTTGCATTAGACGCTATACACGATAGTTATAACAGCTGTAACCTACCGGACACCGTTTGACCGGTTCGGGGCGAGTTGCGATTTGTTTCATATAGTGGATATGTAATCTTTCCATAACTGTACAATCATCGTCATCAACGCTAACAACAGCACCACTAAGAATTCGATCAGGCGTCGTACAAGTAAGACTCAGAATTGCGCCAACTACAATTCACGTGTTTCGTGGATTACGGTTAAAACTCCAACAGTGCTTTCATGAAACAGTCACGATCGATTTTTTGGAAGCTGATATTTATGGACACAACGGTGTTTCGAACCGAATGCATCAACAACGATTGTTTCAATTTGTTGTTTTGAATGGCGGCAACCAAGCATATGTGACGGGTTCACGTCCAAACACTCTGACAATCGCCCCTGATCAGCATCGCAGGAATTCCAGCATAACACAACACAATACAGCAAACACAGATAGCCATTTTTCTACTCATCCATCTTCTCAATCCATTGTTAATCTTGCACTCCTTTTTCGCTTATTTTCCAATGCATATTTAGTAGTGAAAATAGACTATATAACTGAAGACATCAAGGCAAGATCGTCTGTTAAACTAAACTTATGTTTATAGATTTTGATTCAATTCAGCAGCATCAGTCTAGTCATTTTAATTGCATCTGACAACTACCAAAATTGGACCCATTCGATCAGGTCGAGTTAAGTAGCAAACAATCAGAAACGATGCTAAGAATAAATCAATTGACCAGGAGATCGGAAAAGACGGTATCGACTGCTAAAGTCTCCTCTTATTTAAACCAGCCTAACTGATCGATTAGATCGAGAAGTAACAAATACCACCTGAGTGAGTAACGCTCAGCCAAGTGATTTGCGTCGTCACAACTGGAAGAGAATTATGGATGCACCTATATCTACAGAACGAACATAGATCGCGGATCAAATTTGATTAGACGATGGGAGTACAATTTAGTCCGACTTTAGTTCGATCTTAGACGATATGCCTGCATCCTAGAAGATCTCTATAAAAGTATGACACTTTAAAAGGCGTTGACTGCATTTCATTGGTGTTCCAATAACGGGAAACATTTTATGTTTTAATAGGGTGTAAAAAAACCGACGATTGCTTGACAAGTGCTCGGCATTTCGTTAACATCGAATTGAGCACACACACACACGTGATTGTCGATTTTGTATTCAGATCGGTTACCCAACCAGTCACTTTTGAAAAGAAACACTAGATTCAAGTTTCGTTCTTGTTAGATCACATCAGTAGTGAATTTCTTCATCAGAACGGGGACTAGACTTCCGGCCACGGGTTCAGACAACAACCACATCGACCATTGTACCACTGACCTCATATTAAACCGTTATAAAAAAGACAGCACTTTCTACTGTCGAGACCTAGGTACGATTATCTCAACTGATGTGTGTCTCTCCACTGTGTGTCAACACCTAGAAAAGCTCATGGGATGCTTGAGTTACTCATCAAGCTGTTTTGGGTGCGGTATACTCGGATTGTTTTTCCATTGCGTATAATTCAACGACGTGGTCTCATCTCCAACCCAATATGCAAGCATCCCACCAGTTCCTCGTGAAGGAAAATACAAAGTCACAAAGCGAACCGAGACACACCGGTTACAGTCCGGTCCAGCTAGACTGGAATAACTTTCAACACACTACCCACGTGCTGAAGGAGGTTAAATATTAACTTGTGGGATTAACCTCAACACCCGTTGAGAAATTTGTTTTCATCCGACCCAGATAATCACCTCAAGGGAGAAACTGGCTGAAATGGTGTTGTAGACTGGACCGTTCGGCTTACCGAATCCAGTGTTTTACGTTAGTTTGCGTCTAGTTTGAAACGACCAACCGGAGTCTGTAGAGACAGTGGATGAATTCAATTGCAGACCAAATTCACACAATCGGAACACCAAGTCGAATCTTCATCCCCTCGGCCAGCAGACTGATTGCGATCGAATGGGAGTATGCTCCACTTCTCGATTGTTCCGAGTTGAAGTGGATTTACCAAGCTGTGGGACCGAGTTTTTCATTCGCCTAATTGTCTCTGACTTCTGATTATTCAGATTCTCATTATTGGCTAATTTTTCATACAGCCAATAGTAACCGATTTCTACTTTCTATCCTAAGTAATTGTAAAAACCTGGCGAGAATGACTGAAAACAGCGTTGTGGGCAAAATTGACCTCTTACTTCCCACAACACCCAACACAAATTGAGATCGTGCATAAACACCCTCGGATTCCTTCAGCCTGTAGGTTTTCTGTGAGGTCCTACAACAAACTGAAGATTGTGGTAAACCGTATGACGACTTCAAACAGGCTACTGTTCAACACATAACAACAGATCTTCCTCCTAATGACTGACAAATGATCGTTCATCCACATGAGTAGCGAATGAAGATGTGAGACAACAGAAGAAGGTGCTGCCAGTGCAAAAGCTACTGGTCGATCGAAACCTGTTAGCTGATACAAGCAACACGTAGATGTGTGTCACTAGCCTATTGTCTCAGCCTCGCAGCTGTCAGTTCACACTCCCAACTGTCAGGATGATTGACACAAGGTCGACGTGATTCTTAGACTGGTACGTTTTAGCATTGCCTACAGCGTGCGTCCGCTCGCCCACCCTCATGCTGTCATGACTCATTCAGCAGGCTGGTGACAGATCCGACTGACAGATGTACGGTCATAATTGCCCTGTTCTCCCATCCCCATGTTGCTGTCTGTCTTTGTTTGTCGGTTGTGCAGGTAGCCAGGCCGAGCATCAGACCTTAATTCTGTCATGCACCTGAGGTGATGTTCTACTGACCTGCCACTGGGGCAGGCAATAGCAGCTCTACACGAGGTTTCGAAAACGAAGCTTGGTCCGTGCAACCCGTCCCACCTGGTGTTTGATCCTTACACACACACAACGCGAGGGCACCTGTGTGTTCGTAAAGCTGCTACCGTAACTCAAGACGGACGGAATAATGAGACCACCCGGTTGATGTCGCCGCACGACAGCTAACAAGCACGTGCGTTCGCGTGTGCCGATGTGGAGACAGGTGCGCCCGAGCGAACAAGCTTGTGCGTATGTTTGAGTTTGTGAGTGCTAGTATGTTAGACAGCTGATGCACGACACTCGAGGTGAGTGAATGACAGACCTAGAGCATTCAAGGCTGTCAGCTCGACGACCGACCAACCGACCAAACAAGAGAACGAGCTAGCGAGCGAGCGAAGTAGATGAAAGACAGACTCGATCTGCCAAATTTGAGACGTGGAGGGTCGGGCGATGATCACTTGTTGCATGTTTACGTGAGGCACACGCGCACGCGTATGCATTTGAGCCGAATACGAATTCCTTTGGTTTTATTTGCAATCAACTGAAATTTGAGTGACGTACAGAGAAAATAAGATGGGTCATATACAAACAGACAAACACATGCACACTGGAGAGGACTGTGGAACATGGTTCTCCGTTTTGGAACAATACAGCATATATTTTAAAGCATACCCCTGAACCAGATTCAGGTAGACATAAGAGGGACCTCTTACTCTCTCATCCGTTTCATACTTTAGATAGTACAAAAATTAAACGTTCATATTTCACTAAACTCATACCCGGTGCAATTTTCCGTTTGTGTGTTGTGTGAGTGCGCGTGCAACAGGTACGGTTAGCCTGACCTGCCTATCTCCAAACGGCCTAAGCGATAGATCGATCGATCGTACAACCAAGCACCCTATCATACAACCTGGTTTTCATCCACCTGTCAATCAAATCATCCCCATGATTCCCAAAACCCATCTCCTGTTATCCTACACATGTGAACAGGTGCTCTGTCTCTCACCCGTTCTGTTAGACTTGCAAGGCACCTGACACCTGTGTTCAGTTTGATTTCTGTACAGCTGGTCCGATGAGATCGTGTGACAACGTAATTGTGTTTGGAGCCGATTGCGACGTGAACTGGTACTAGTGCCAGTCTACGTTCTCCTCGTACCGATGACTGTCGTCGCCATAACCCCAGTCAACTTCATCTTAGTCCGTACACGTGTGTGTGTATCAATGTGAAAATCACGTAAAAGTATTATGCGAATAGAATGATCACTGCTCGTGTAATGAGGCATTCAATCACTGCCTCCAAGTATCCTGTCAGTTCACGGGTTAATCGACATCCTTTAACAGAAAGCGGCCTCCCTAATCATTGCATAGCCAGTAACAACTCCATTAAGAAGTCGCATTGTATATGTCATGTTCATAAATGGAAATGATTGAAAACCCTGCTGCGTTTAGTTCTATCCGCCGTTATCCCGAACATAAACTATAAAAATTAAGAGTTCTATCGATAGTTCGTGACAGAATGACAGTCCTGATTCTAACAGCAACAGCAGCGGAAACAACAGCAACAACGGAAATGCATTCTTAAGTTCCCCTGCTGCACCCGGTGCTACTGTAGAGCACGTAAGTGAACAACTTTCAGATTCGTCCGGCTAGAGTAAGGGAACACATTCAACTGGGGCTAGAGACTTGTAGGTCTTGATCAATCATACGACAGGATGAACTTATCTCTCAAGCTCTCTCAGCGACTATTGACTACCTATTAGAAACAGACTATCCAACGGATTTGAAAGCATAATCCAGTAAAAATTTTCAATTGTTTAACTTCACTGACACTCTGCTGATTTCCACTTCTCAGCTGCCGGTCTATGCTTCAAAGCTTTAATGCCATCTTGGTTCCTGTACGCACTCAGCGAAAGACAACCGCGCGTTTGCGTTCTGTCTTCGCATGATTTTTTTCTGTTCGTTGCACACGCCACACAATCGAAGCTGTCAAGAACACGTTATTATTATTATTATTATTATTATTATTATTATTATTATTATTATTATTATTATTATTATTATTATTATTATTATTATTATTATTAAATTCTAACATGACTACCACCCGCACTCGTGTTCAAATAAGCCCTTCGGCTAGTTCGCTCTGAAATGAAGCACCAGACTCGAGTTTCACTCTTGCTACATCTAATCAGTAGTGTACATCGTCCCTCTGGATCGAAATTTGCAATCCATTCCTCGGGTTTGTGAGATCAGCATGTTAGCCACAACGCCAGTAAGCACACAATAGGCATGACTGAATTATTAAATCTAAATGCACAAGCACAACCTTGAGTGAATAGTGTTCAGTTTGCCTGATCATTTTAAAAGGAGAATAGGCGGAATCACATTGTATAATCCAATCGATAACATTGCAATTAGGACTTTTCAATTAGGTTGAAGTTTCTGTTTTACTGAACCAACTGGGCATAGTTTAAACGTTTAATAGTGGTATAGTGCTGCTTTTCGAAAGGGGATGACTGTAAATCCTATGGGAATTCGAAGACAACGACCACTTGTGAGTTATGTTCTATGTATATTAAATCATAATCTCATACTGATTAATGACGTAATTTGTACGAAATGTTCACAGTTTGTTCAGTAAATCTGAAGTATAAACTGGGTAGTAAAGCTGGTTCCTGCTCACAAACGCTTCTAGTACGAGTTTGATAGAGTCTGCATTTTGATACATTCTCGCTTCTTATGAACATAATGACCGGTGCTCTTTACGGATGAACACTGTGCACAGCTGAGCCATTACAAAAGTGAAACCTTTTTGAATGTGGGTGAGTTGGGTTGGTTAACAGAACATGAAAAATTCGTTCGAATTTGAGTGATGTTTACATTATCACATTCAAAATGTCAGACTACTCACAAGTGGCTCACTGAAGTTAAGTAATATCGGTTATTTCAACCTGACCGACAATTCTGTAGATTGAAATTGCAGATTTCAATTAACGAGACAGATACCTCCTACAGTAACCATATATCGAGATGGAGTAACAATCTATTGAAACATTTATGACGAAACTTCGAATATTCACCTGAATGAAACACGGGAGACTATCCATACAACTGTTATGAGGTCATATAATTTGAATAGCACCTACAGTTTGTTAGAGCTTTCAAATACGCATAGATATTTGGCTTGCCCTCTTCGAAAGAAAGACAACTGGCTCAAGCTACGTTCTTGTTAGAGTTCCTTAATAGTGTGCTCATCCCGATCGGAATTCAAACCTAAGACACCACCCAACTGCCACATACAAAAGTTCAGTCACATTTGCTAATGAGTAAGCCTCAAATTGCTCAATGGTCTGAAAAGAATATGCAATAACTATCCTGTTAACTCTATTGGATGACTGCGTGGGTGTGATTATTGACCACATGGGAATGTGACTATGAGGTTGCATATGACAGTTCAGTCATAATTAATATGAGGTTAATGTCGCAGTGGTAAACAGGGTTGCCTCATGGAAAGCATGGCCGGAGTTTTAGTCTTGGCTGTGGCAAAAGTCGAGCATGATGCTTTCTTTCAGAGGGAGATGACTGGAAAGTCTATAGGAATGCGACAGCTGCGATCAATTGTGGATGATGTTCGACTTATAAAAAGCAAACCCCCTACTACCTATTAGTAAACAAAATATCGTTTATCAAGTTTAATGGTTTCTGTGTTTGCAACCTGCAAAGAAATTCTGTCTATGAGATCATCGACTGGATTTCAGAAGACAGTTAATTGTTTCCTGTCGAGGCGATCGGATAGCCTGAGTATTACTAACAAGCGCGCGCGACCGACATTTTCTATATGATAATTGTTTTGCGTCTAACGTGAGGTCAATGACGCAGTGGTCAAAACGGTTCCTTATGAAAGCGTGCTAGGAGCTCAAACATCGTTCGTGGCATGGATTTTCACTATTGACGAGTTCTAAAAGGCATGAAACTCGGATCTAGTGTTTTTATTACGTGTAGCTTCCGTTGCATAGGGCTCTGATCTCTCAAGTGGACAGCCATGCAGAAGTAGTAATAACTAGGACAATTGTTCAGAGTAGCTTGAACCCTATAGGCAGAATCCAAGTATTAGACCAGAAAGTTGTAGAGTGGAAATATTTGGTAATGTTCTAAAGGAAATCATTGGGCTGGAAAAGTTTACTCAACCAAAGTGAAATGTGATTCTACTGTTACTACCTACGAGCGTACACACTTGATACGGTTTTGATTTACACTATCCCTGAAATGCTAACTGAAGCCTAGCAAACAAACTTTATACAGTTCTTGATGATGGAATTGGATTATGAGCATTAACATGAACGTTTAGCTGAACACAAAAAATGTTTTTCTTCATCGGAATCTTTAACCCATCAACACTGATCATGAAGGAGACTCAGATAGGAATGGAACAAAAATAAATGAACGGTAACCGTTCCTAATTGTATTCAAATGTGTGTCGTGGCAATAGCAACAGCACTAGTAGTAGTAGCAGTGGCAGCAGCAGTTCAATCTATAGATGTCTCACATGTTCACGGAAATGAAAAGCACGTTTATGGGTCATAAATTTCGCATGCCAGACGCCGAGGCCATTGTCGCAGATAAAGAAACGCACAAGTGCAACAAATGGAATTAGGACCATTTTTCAATCTCCAAACTGTTGCACACACTTATGTACATTCACGAATACACATACACGTACATGTGTATACACGCATGCATAAGTGCATGTTCACGATACATACATTCGCTATCAGAGACCACAATGGAGTGGACTACACAACGTTTCATGTTTTACAAACTGCCTAATTTCGTCTCGTGTGACCCTATCTGACCTGAAGTGAGAAAGCAAATGAGCGAACAAAAATCCGTGGTACACACGGATCTGAACCGGATTCAACTCTTCAGTGTGTGATTGTTGTTATCGGTTGTTCTTGTGACTACTGATACCTGAAAGTCTTTATCTTGGTTACAACCGACACTTATAGGTGGGGGGATATCTGCGTGTATTAAGGACAAGTACCGAATCGCACGGATTTACTGCAACGTAGTCGGCTGTATGTGCCATATCAGTTTATCGCTCGCCGGACGACAGAGTTACACCGATTTCATAGCGGATCAGTCAGCAGGATAGAAGGAGGTCCTGGATACCGAGTGTTGGCTCAGACAGGCTCTTGTGACCGAAGCTTTCGGACATGCATCGAAACAATGAAACCGACTATCGTTAACACCACTACAGTTCTAATCAAAATGTGTCAGCTATCGGTGCTGTTGCTGGCATCTATGTGAAAACATGCGTTTCGGTAGGGCATACTTGACAACTGGGTGACTCAGTTCATACGGTGCCACGTCCTACCAAATAGTCAGCCTAGTGGTTGATCTGCCTCTCAAAAATGATTGTTAATTACCGGACACTCATACAATGTTAAATCTAGCCTGGATGTATGCGTATGTACTCGAGTAGGAGTTTTACTAGTAGAAACTATTTCAGTTGGGCACGAGACTGACTTGGCAATTAATTTGCCGGAAAAAGTAGCCACGTTTCCGGATGGAGTTCGGGCGCGTAAGTTTACAGACAACCAACCGGTATATTCCGAACAATAAGTTCAAAGACGTATTCTACTTGCTGTCAGATCCATTGTATAATCCCACAAGATGCTTTAGGGAAAATACGCACTCGTTCAAACCACAGGCATGACGAAGTCCCCATCCAATTCTCATCACAGTTGAGCATCCTAGAGGTGAATGAGAATCGATTAAACACGTAGCAACATTACTCGTCTTCACAAAATGCAGGCAATATCTATAAGATTTCAAGCGACCTGATCAAGTGTACCGTTATATGTGGGCTTTATGACATAACTGGATGATTTGTATCTCACTTCCTCCGGTTGGTTACCGATCCGAATAAGTGTGAATCGAACGGTACCCAATCGGCCAGCCAGTCAATATGTGATCAACATGAAAGATGTGAATCGTTGAATCCAAGACGTTCCAATTATTCCTACGTCTCTTATGCATGGATAAGCGTCGTGTTAACAACGTTGTCACCACTCCCTTAGATGGCCAGATCAAAGTGTACTTAGTGATATTGGTCTAACAGCGGCGGTGCACCACAGTCAATGTCATCCCGTTCGCTCACAATCAACAACTGTTCACTCCGTCTGTTAA
This sequence comes from Paragonimus heterotremus, assembly GCA_013368495.1. Taxonomy (NCBI): domain Eukaryota; kingdom Metazoa; phylum Platyhelminthes; class Trematoda; order Plagiorchiida; family Troglotrematidae; genus Paragonimus; species Paragonimus heterotremus. The sequence continues at coordinate 89,042 of LUCH01000482.1, forward strand.
TAGCGTCGGTAAATGGACCGGACGATTGTCAGGACAACTATTGCTATTCGTTTGATTTCATCTCACCTGTGCAGAAGACTGGGGGGGGATGAGGTGTGATTACACACCGACTATGACAAGCGTTCGTATCAGAAAGGTCCGCGGAAACCCCATCATCACTAGGATCACTACAGCTTTGAAGTTTTTTTCAAGTTATGTAAAACTGCTCTGTGCATGCCTACAAACCGCACCTTGATACAGAACGGTGTCATTGATATCGATATCACCATTAAAAATCATGTAACAACATTTGGGAACAATTTAACAATAGTCCGAATGATCCTGATGATGGTGTGGATCATACTAACTATAGCGAAGTATAATGGAGAACAGGTGTTGCGACAACTTTTCCCGATGCCGACATCGAATGCGCTCGGGATGTATTAGGATTGTTGTGCACAAGCATGTATTCATCCTTGAGCGACACGTACCAACACACACACACACACACACACACACACACACACATGAAGAGCGAACGAACACCATAAAAAGAATGTCTTTGTATTGGCTACATAAACGATTATTAAACAATCTCGGTTGTGTATTCTTTTAGGTTCGTGGGCACGCAACACTAGGTACCACATCAAACACGTATGTGCAAGTGAATCAAAATGTGTGACAAAAATGGTGGTGTACACAAACACACCAGACTGGCGACAGCCCGGACAGAAAAGACATTGAGAAGATCTGACACGGGAGCGAGGGTATGGCTAATGGCAGGAGATACAATTAGAACTACAGAAAGTAAGCAATTTAGACCAGTAGCTCGATGGAAGGTAAAACGTAACGAAGTATGATACAAATCAGAGACAAGAAACTGTGGAATGTCTGTTGAACACTCGTGTTTAGGTCTGTAAACAAGTTAATCAAAGAAACCACGTTAGCTCTGAGAATCTATGGTTTTGAATTTACCTTTCTCAACAGCTCATAGTGAACGCCGATGCTGTTATTTTACGGACGTGGATGGGCATATCTAATCGTTTTTTGGACAAACCACCCCGAGAAAGTGGACGATTCTTTTTAAGACGTAAGCCAGTTTTGATCCCGACCAGACAAGCACGCACGCGTGAAGAACTAGTTCAACTATTAGTGTGAGTAACACAAAGCCTCACGTATGTACGCAAAGGTTACTCATGTAGAAACAAATTTTCCAATCTGTGATATGAGGCTGGACATAATGCAGTCATCATAATGTGCCATTCAAATAAGCAAATATGACCAGGGTTGTAAGGACAACTGGATCACACACACGTAAGCCCGTTGAAACCAGATCAGAACGGGTATACTCACCTGACCGTAAGTGACGGTGACATCACACTAAAGACTGAGAACTAAATGGTATGGAGGTTACAAAGAAAAACGTTTACTCCCGTTGATAAAGCAATAGAACCTGGTTAACCGTGGTATCCGAGAGTCACTATATCAGCCGATGTGTTGTGTAAACCAACGTATTCACTGGAAGAAGAAACTGTGTTGATTATAGCCCAATGGGATTTCGAAATTGTGTGAGCCACTATCTGACAGAACGGTCTTGTGTTTTTTAACTTCTAACGGTATATCACTTTACAATGAACTATAGTTTGACATCCCTACGAAAGGTTCAGCCGTAAACATTCCCGTTGATTAGGGTACCTTAGTGATAAATCAACCTATACTGTAGACCAGATTTAGGAACCTGACTCTTGTGAGCGTGAGACGAGCTTGTCGGCCATAGCATTACAGCTGACCGAATCATCTCACACGAGGGTTAAGAAGGAATAATGGATTTAACTTAAACAATAACTACTCAACCAGTTAACGTTAATGAGTTGTGAGAATGGAACTTAGGTTCCCGAGCTCATGGAATACTGCAGGCGTGGAGAAGACGGACATCAGTACTAACTTGCAATACATACCTACCGAACTGATCAAGTTATGAGCAAAGAGTGCGCTGCGGTATCTCTTGTGACACAAGTTGGATAGCAGTCAAATGGTTGTCACATAAGGTGATGCGTTACCTATACATGAGTACCTTCCAAAGTAAGGTCACTCTTAGAACGAATCCCAAACAGACCCCCCGCTTTTGTTTAATTGTTTTTGTTCAGCGAATGCGATTTGTTAGTCAGTTTCTGAACCACCTTATTCTTTAAATGTTACATCGGACACGGGAGTGTGTGTGTGTGTGTGTGTGTGTGTGTGTGCGGGTACTACACAACGCGTTTGTGGTATCATGCGAGTACATGTCTGACTTCGGATTCTGTGACAGACTAATTTGGAGACGGATACCTCAAGCTATATGGATTCATATTCCCGAGGCGCTTCCCGGATTGTGCCCAGTAGCCTGACCACGCTACAGTCGAAACCCATTCTTACAGAACACAACACACGTTAACGTTCTGACCTAGATTGATAATTAGATGTTGTAGGTCGTTGAAGTTACTTTCCGTTTAATCTGTATGCCAGTCAACACGCACAGCTGTCTGCATCTTTTGTCTAAGCTCATGTTCACCACATGTGAAAGTACTTGTCTGTTATATCTGTTTATGTGACTGAGGCTCAGTAAACAGATGGACAACATGTATCGAGCGGTTACACTATTATGTAGCACTCTCTTTTTCTTCATCCACATTCTCGGTCATCATCACAATGCTCAATCCGAAGTTTTGTCTGAGAAAGCGCGACTGGATGGATGCATGAAATGTTCTCATCCTAACCGGAAACCACACGTAAACAACGCCTTTCTTGTGAGGACTTTTGTACAATCCGGTTGGACTTTGTCTAGTATGACAATACATTTCTTCCAGTTGTGTCTGTGTATAAGTGTGTATCTGATTGAGTTCACGTATTACCCGTCAGACACAAAATTCTCCGACAACATCCAGCCAAAATATCGACACACCCCAATGAGCACACAGTACGTTGCCCATGGCCGCGAGGTCACTCAAGTCGACCAGCTGCACACGCCCACTTCATAGTTCTTGCTCCTAAGCCTACTCACTCCTACTCAAGTATGAAGTGTTGACATCTCTCTATTCTGTCTGTTAAGGTCACTGACCGTCAATGCCAATCAACTGCAATTCGCGCCGGGAACACGACAACCTCTCATACACTCACATTCTGTTTCTGTCTCTTTCTCTATCACACACACACACACACACACACACACACAAGGGCACATTGACTTTGTCTTCTTTGTTCGACAGGCCTGCCAAAAGAAGTGTCACTCAAACCATTCCTCGTCCCCCCGGTGGGGGGGAGTGATTGGGATGTACGGACAAGAAAAGGTCAGGCTTTTAAGCCTCGTCCGTCTATTTGCCCGTACATCAGCTAATGCTTTCCTCGGGAAAAAGGGTTGACCTCTTGCGTCTGAATTAACTCAGGCTGTAACAGTAGCAGCCGACTTACTTGGCTAAACAGGACACACGAACTGGGCTAGGCTTGGTCTAGTCATAGCTACCTAATGACTACAGTTCAGGTGTGGCAGTTGGTGTTATACGCACGTGTATACCTTTGCGTGGTGGCACTGAAACGATTCTAATAGCCTATTGATTTTAGTAAAGTGAACAGGGCATGTATATTAAGATGGTGCAGAAGAAAACTGTATTGATCTTTGGGTCAAGTGTAGCCGAATAGTTGGTCATGGATTTATACGTTATGCCGGCGTGGATGGCATCTGGTCTCGTGTATGACATGAAGGACGAAGAACTGTACAGGTGCAAACTGACTCAAATAGTGAACTGTTCCGACTGTAGGACAAGTGAGTTGTAAGTAGTTTTTACGTACACATTATCTAACCTACGTGCCTCAATTGGTTGCAATCTTATTCGAATGCAATAGCATGAAAGAAGTGGGTAGGGAGAGAGAGAGAGCAGTAGAGATCGTCTTCGAACTCAAGAGTATTACATTGAAAGGTACCTATTCTATTAAGCTGTGGTGCTGGAACTGAAGATATTGAGCGTGGTCAATCTTGGCAGACACCCTGATAAAGACAGTATAACTTCGATCAAGCTGAAAGCTCGTTCACCCACACCCCCTGGAACACCTTGATTAAGAATCAGCCTAACCATCTTATGTTTCATATAATCAATTTTAATGTTAATTATGATCACATGAATTCCAAATTTGGTGAACATCAGAGTATGCTGACATTCATTCCTGAACATGTACGTGTACGACAACACTCATCTTTAGCTAAACACATCTAATGTGGGCCGATGACAGGACCTACCGTTAACCAGCCAGATATCAACACCGGACCTGTAATCTACTTTGTAAACCTCAAACAACATCGACGGCGTCACAGGCGATTGAAGTGCATCCAATTTCATTTACGGTTAACATGTAATCGCAAAACGTATCTGGTTTCTGCTAATCGATTAGTCAGTCAGAGAAGTAAGAAGCAAGCTTGTTCTCAAAACTCATCCACTTCGGTTGTTTTATCTACCAGAGAACTTTATTCAATTTAACTTAATTAAAGTGAATACATTATGAAATACTTTAGGGCCGATATCGACCAGACAATGAGCCTCATCGGTCAGCTTAGTCAACTGTCAGAAGAACTTAACTCACTACAGTCAATTTGCTGACTAAAACCACTGAAACATCTGTATAACACTGTATAAACAAATGTGAGTTATCGTGAACTTAAGATGCATCCCTAATATCTAGCAAGGGCCTGTAATCGAGCGGAATTACATACATATTTATTGTAATCGAAACACGTATCTACACCCAAGGCAGCTAACAGAGAGTCGGTGAGATTTCAACCCGACTGAGAAGTCCTGATTAGGCAGCTAGTGAGTGGGGTTAACAGAACGGCTGTTATTACACTTGTCGAGTTTACTGAACGTTTTTGGCTCAGCATTTGGGGTCAAGGAAACTGACATATCTAGTATGAACTCAATGAAGTAGTTTCTGACGTGTCACCTCATAAGGAGCACAATGACCTGAGCCCAACGCTCGGTCGGAACAAAATGATATACCGGAGTTGAAAGAATTCGTGTCGATCACTACAGCCTTGCTGTTTAACCACAGTCGCATATAGTCAACTATCCTGCGTAAATGAACCATTGATAAAGCAATATTAAAACATCGTCACAGTCCTCCTCTTTAGTAGTGGACATAAAAGCACAAATTTCTCAACTAGTATGGCTAACGTTTTCACCATCGGACTCTTGTACTTCTCCGCTATTGTGAGAAAATACTTGAGCTCTTAATTCTACAGCACCAAAATATTGACTACCCTGAATAGGTTCAGTTAGATTTGTGGCTGTTCGATAATGGCTACTGATTTACAATTAAAGATATATGAACCATTTGCTAAGCACTTACACTGGCTACCGATGAGTAGCCACAGATTTAGTCAGGTTCAAGTTGAACATCGTTTACATACGGTTGCTGCCTTCGTGACCACATAGGCTTTCCAGTCAACCTCGTTCTCAAACCCGTATGGATCCTAGGGATGATTTTCAACTGAAATTCTCTACTTCCATTTAGTAACGGATGATTATTGGAATTACAAGTCATCAGGCGGTGATCCCGAGGATGCTGAGGCAATCTGTAATTATCGAAGCGTCTTTTGATATTTGGTTAATACATTCTTGTGAAACATCAATCACATGTGATCGCAAGCGAATGTGCCTAAGACTTTTAGTGTGACAAATCGACAGTGTCTGATGCAAGGGCGGGGATCAACACGACTGGTTCGAAAATATGGACCGGTGTTCACATACAGGTCATGGCAAAAGATTTATGATTAGCGAGTGAAAACCTGATTCTCGGGTTTTTCTAGAAGTTGTCTGCAAGCGTCCATCCAATCATATAGAAAACATGACACCATCAGTTCCTCATGGTTTTGAAGAGTATGGATGGTACTTTTTGATGGGGATCAAATATAAAGTCGATTACCACAATTCGAGCCTATCCATAAATTGTTGACTGGACAACCACCAACCTCAAGATTGCTTCTGAACAGGTGGGTGGGGGTACAAGGAAGCCCTAGTTGCTGAATTAGCTGAAGAAAACAGTACAGGATTACATAAGCCATTGGCAGTCCCATTGGGTGCAACAACCGTTCAGTGTTGCATCGACCTTGACTACTCTGTGGGCGAACTTACAACTCTCTTAATATCCAATTGCAACTGGATTATTTCATTTTCAACTAACATATATCATCCAGTTTCCAGAACTGATATGTCACGATGACTAGTTTTTCGAACGCATATACTGTGTAATTTGTTTCGAATTTGTTCAACGGATTTTTTTAGAAGTTGACTATAAAGGCTACACCTAACTGTAAGCACTCGTCAGTGTGTAATTCAGACAAGATCTGTTTACTTACGTCATGTGTTAGAAAGCTCCCGGCAATCGCATTCAACCTTTGATTATGTAACCATAATCCCTATCTACCTCGGATTGGGACGTCACGTCAAACACAGTCAAACTTTTCGTTGCCAAACTTATGTATTTCGCTCACTTTGTAATAGTTTAATAATACCAAAAACAGTAATGTCAGTCTAGCTTAGATGATCGCCTTTACAACTATTGCGACCGTGAGAACCTACTCTCTAGTAACTTAGTACGGTTCAGAAATGCTGAAGCTCCTGCAATGAGTCTAAGTGAACAATGACAGTGTCCAATGTCTTTCACATCTATGACCAGTTTGACACAAAAGTAGTCTATGTTCCAAGTAAGGCAAAACGCGCTAATGTGTAACGTTTATTCAGCTATTTTCATATAGTTTTAGTTAGCTAAAATCGTAGATGATTGTATTGATGATGGCTACCACAAATGGTAAGGAATCGGCTATTGACAAACCTGTGCAATGATGTAGTTAGTGCTCTACAGGACGGTTCGGATTAATTACAACACAACCACGTCACAACCTGACAAGTTTTACATCTATCACCTTTCACACTGTGAGTTTGACGAAAATGTGACAGTTCATACCAGAGAACGATGAAAACAAGCAAACAACCTAGGTCGATTGCGAACCTGCAACAGTTCTTAAACGTCATGGGCAACGTACAGTTTAATACAACGTATGCATCAACATATATCCGACGAGAGATTACCCATGGATCATTACTAATGACATTTTGCATTTGGATAACACAACCAGCCACCAGATTCAACTCAACATCAAGGGAGCTGATCATTAGTGGGCAACCCACGCTACACTCAGCCGCAATCCTTAGTGAGCGTTGGTAGTTGATGATCATCAGTAATATGTGTGTGTGATCATGGTTTACGAATGGATTATACCTGACAAATATGCAGAGGCAATTTAACAAAGACTTTTCGGGTACAAAACAAACGGTTAAAAAGAGCATTATGAATTTCCATTTCCACAGGCGGAAGCTTTTTAAAAGGTTCCTTTTGTGTGCATGGGTGGGTTGATAAGTTAAGTACTACATATGACATTTTGTTTCAATAAGCTGACATTTTGTAGTTCTCATGTTGCAACTGCTGGATTTGATAGAAACAACGTTACATTAAAGGAATCACCTTGAAAGACTAACAAGGTCAAATGGGACTCAATGTGCTCTGGCCAATAGCAGTCGTTCCCCTAAATGACTATTTTAAAACGGAACACTTCAAATTCCGAACTCATTCGCATAACAGTTGACGAAACACATTCTCCGACCTAAATATCACTTCGTTTAGAATGCAAATCGACCACAAAGAAGGTGTCACAATTTGATTCCCTGTTTGGAGTTTACTTCACGTCTTTTGAGCAAGAATGGATGTAGAGGAACAGAAAAACATGACACAACTTTCCAAAATAAAAGCAATAACTTTCTCCCTTTACTTCGGTTTATGATTGGAACAACTTGTTCATACTACAACCGGATACACAACTTTGGCCAGTGAGGTAATTACAATCTCTGGTAGCGGAGCTCTCCATTGAAACGTACACGAATGTGGTGCCGTAATCCATTGCAGCTTATACATACGTTCTGTGCTACCTAGAGCAAGACCAATTACCAGACCTACTGAGCTCAGTTGACAGTAATCAGACCACGATTTTAAGAATTCTGTGAAACAGCGTGGATAAAACAGTAAGCTGTCCCTTTAGATGGCCGGTTGCGTACATGTACTCGCTTGTGTACATTAGTCAGAAACTCACCCTGATTGACGACTATCTAATATCCTGTAAGTCTTACCGCCCAGCCAACATTACAGGTACCCGACCCATATGTCGCTTGTGTTGGCGATTGACCGAATTCCGTGTGATTACTGCTGCATTGTGTGTTCTGCTCTGTCCACATCACACAAGCGAGGTGAAGTGGATGACACGGTTTTTTTTATCACAGTGATATAAAAGATTACAACACTATTAACCCTCTGTAGGACATGAAGAAATGCTCATGCCAACAGTCACAATCATCATCTATTTAAGAACACCGAACAAGTCTACGTGGTTGAAGTATGAGAAACTGAATCTCTCTGAAGCGGTTGGAAATTGAGCATCGCTTATTGTGGACAAAAACTATATTGAGTGAACTCACCAATGGTACCTCGGTGGCTTCCGTGATGAGAAAAAGACGATATAGACGAGTATGATGCATGGGAATATTACGGGTATGATCTTCGAAGGGAGGAATTGTACTTCGGCTGAGCCACTAGTGCTGACTGTGTGGGTGGTATTCTCTGTCTCTAGAGTAAATGAACCGATCATGGTTATGACGACGCCCACTATTATTGTCACACAGTGGAATAGTTTCTGATTAAATTCATTTTAGTGAATTGTCCAGGAATTGTACTGTTCAGGCAAGACACCGTCCCGTTACATAAATCCAAAAATTCAGGCTTTGTACCGGTCTGCCTATACGTCTGACCCAAATCGCGTTGAAAATCTGTTGACAGTATTAACTCGCCACGTATACAAATGTTGTCCAGGTGTACGATTGTATGACCGAATTGATGGCTGCTCTGAAATGAACAGGGTACAAACTAAGCTCGGACCTACCAAAGTCTCTTATCGGAACCACACCCAATCGATATATTCAAGTGGATTGCAGAACTACGACGGCCGTATAATTCTATTCAAAAAATGCAATAAATGACGGGGTTTGAGAATGTGAAATTATCGTTATCTGAAATCTGCTAAGCCCACCCATGTACGTGATGTACAGCTTAGTAACTTACTAAGACGCAGGTTAGAATTATGGATACTATGCTACTCATTTGTTGTCATACCACAGGCTATATTGCACACAAAAACTTGATAATGTTAGGATGATTAATCCTGGACAGGAACAACCGAGATATCTGAGATTCGGATCTGCAACCGACTGAATAACGATCAGCTAAATTTTTACCCGGTTATTTTCAGTTCCATATAATCTTTATTGATGAAGGTGCTAGTTACCTAACTGGCCTGGATGAAGAAACTCGGAATCGGTTTTCACAAGGTAGCTGCCAAATCGAACTGTGCATTGT
>LUCH01000482.1:100560-127570 GCA_013368495.1 Paragonimus heterotremus
GGGCTCGTCAGTAGTGCATATCTTTGCCACGGCCGGGACTAGACCTCCAGTCAGGCTTTCGTTAGGCAACCGTGTTGACCACTGCTCCTCATATATGGATACTCATTCGTTTTAACCAATTTTTCCGCAAAATTTTCATTGTCTTTTTCCGTGATGACATTTTTAGAAATGTTATGTTTATTCTACCTTCCCTCTATACAATCGGATATCGCTAGTGAAAAAGTATTTCATGACGCATATTATACAAACCAACCAAATCCACCTATTAATCTAATACTGCTCGACATGTCGACTGTAAATGGGCTGAGAAGTCTAAAGTAGTCCCATCTGGGAATAGCAGAAGGTCGTTAAAAATCGGTGGGAAAATTCAAGTGGTATTTATGGGAATACAGCGTTGGAGCCCACTGCATATATATATATATATATATATATATACCGGTGATTGAACTGTAAGACAGAAACGTGACCTGAAGTTGTTGTAGAATAAACAATGCAGTTTGTGAGGATTCCCGCTTCTTTTATTGGGAAAGTCATAGGTATGGATGGGCTAATTGGTGTCGGCAAAAGAGAGGCCGCTTAGTGACGGGACAGCTTAGATTAGTTGTCTCAATGTTCATGACAAACGGTACATGTCAATTGGAGACGTTTGTGCATGTGTATGCGAAATTCGTGTCAGTTATGTGGCCTGGTTCTTTGATCTAGACAAGCTTGTTTGTTTAAGCCACGTGGTCACCGGATAAGCCATTGTCAGACTAGTCCAAGCTACACGTCTCAGACATGAAGATAAATCAACCGAACATATCGAACGAGCGTTTATCGAAGCAGCTGAAAATTACACTAAGCAGCTGCGGTCGTTCTGCTGATATCGTCGCCATATCCAAGTGTGCTATGAGCGGGCCAAACTCCTAGCCAAAATTGATGACCATTGCTCGAGTACTGAGTGTGGTTCTGATTTGGTCCTGGATGATTAACACCACGATACACATCCTCTCATATCGTTTTCTACGCCGCATGACAATAAGTGAAGTTAGGTGGCTCTAGACCAAGTTGCGTCAGAACTATACTAAGTTCAAGACGGTACTATCAAATGTGTTAGTTATTTTCTCTGTAAATTCACGTTTACTTCCTTGCTCAATAAATTAGTACTAGAGAATAGATCGGTTATCTGTTCGTCCATCAGTTTGTTCTTACTCAAACGCTAGACCAAAGTTCAGACTCAAACAGTTTAAGCAACTGACCGGTTTGGGATGAGAACGGAACTACTCATAAAACTAAATTTTGGAACTCAAAACACACCTGATAGATATGAGTTAAGCCTCTTTGGATTCCGTATTCTTCTTCCGGAGTAACTCAAGAAAGAGGATTCTGATGTGTTCTTGAAACTTAGATTTAATAGCATCCTGGAACTCAAAAACCAGTGCTCATGTTTATCATAGATTCTCAAAACGGTTGGAGAGTTTATCTCCTACATGGTATTTTTATCTACAACCCAACGTAGAACTGAATGCCTACTAGTCGTCACAAAAGATTTACAAATGAGATGTTTTTATTAGCCTTCACATCGAACTAGCGTGCCGTCTCATTCAACATGTTTAAAGTGATTTGTCTGGACTCGAACTGATGCACTTAAAATAGTTTGGATCCGGATGCAATATTTCAGCTTTAACCATCTGGTTTAATGCTACTGCGACGTATCGCATTGATTGAGCCTTATTTGCGAACATAATGTCTCGAAACTTCATAAGCATAAGCCAGTTGTAGTGTTAATCGGCTATAGCTGAAAACGTGGGGATAAATTGTTTCCAGTCCGAATAACAGAGTGTTAGTCAGACACACACCACTAGCCATGCAAGTCACATCCATCCAAAATTGTACCCACAGTGCCTACCAGTGACTGACCGAATGTGGCTCTATGCATGCAACGAGAAGTTTGCTCGTTTGAATACAACTGGTCGCAAGCAGTCGTAACAAATAATGCAGTGAGTCCACAGGTGTTTTCAAGATTTACCTTACAAATGCCATGGAAAGTGAACTAATCTTTAGTCTAACCTTTTCCTCCGTAATCATGAAAAAATACCAGTGGTACTGTACATCAGAAAATTAGTACTTATCGAAGTATATAGGAAAAGTTTCCAAATTGTTTGTGTCGTCTACCTCTGATCATTACTGGACTATGTGAACCCTGGAACTGGTTGGCCTGAGAATGGAACAATCAAGCCATTAAAAACCTACAAAAATTACAATCGTCAATCCAAAAGTTGCTCACAAGTATGGTATGAAAAGTTCTCAATCTGCACCATTCGACTCTCAAATATGTGATGAATTCCATAGTTCTTTTCTCTACAAGTCTCTGGGTGATTTTTTTCATTTGCCACTATATTTTCACCAAGCAATCCGTAGTTAAGTACAAAACGTTGAGTGATTTGAACAAAATTTATCAGCAGTGCTGAAGAGTAACCTTGATCGTTATCCATTGAACAGTTGGTAACAGTTTTTGCTTTCAGGTAGATCTTTCATCAGCTACTTTGATTGAGGGTTGTAATCTGGTCCACATGCTTATGAGATCAGCATGTTACCCAGTAAGTCATCGACTTTAAGTTAGTACCGACTGAATGATCATATACAAACGTAAAGTCATGAGCATTTCTAAGCTGATCGTATCGACTGGAGATATGGTGACTAACCAGCTAATTGTCCTGAATAACCCCGTAATCAATACTTCTCAGTCTGTCTTCTAAAGGATCCGCTTAATCGTTTATCTTAGTGCAAGTATTGTCAGTCAACGTTAAATGCGTTCAAATTTTATCCTAACATTTGTCACGATTTTTGTCTAATTTTCTTAGACTTTATTTATATACTTAACTGAATTAAGTACGGAACAAAACTATGTCCATATTTTCCTTATGTTTACACACCTTCTACCGCACCAGTTGTGATGATATACTCACGAGCAGATTTTTCCAGCAAAACCAACTCACACATTACATTGCATAAATACATGTGTCTCACAGAAAAGTTCGGGATATCAATTCCTTCTTGGTGAGCCGTTGGTCGTCCTGACTGATCATCAGGTAGTTGGCGTTTTTCTGCTCATTACACACACACACACACACACACACAGACACACGCGCACAGTTAACAAATGAAGTCAGCTTGACTGAACACTCTACGCTGTTCATCGATTAGCATGTGTTTGAGGTTTCGATTCAGTTAATGTGAGTTCAACTCGTCCAATGCCTAAAATATACCAAACTGTGATCGTGTTGACCAATGTCTCTATTAATTTATCAATATAGCCAGATAAAACGCATGAGGCGGATCATTGAACATTAGGGAGGGCACAGAAAGTCAGTTACTTTCGTTATGCCTCGGTTACCAAACATACACCAGCCCATTTGAATTTGAGAACCACACAAAGAGATGCCAGGAAGCCTATGCATACTTAGACATTTTAAAATTGTCGTGACTTGCCTTAGTTAGTTCGTCCATGGCGGCGAGTGGATTGGATCGCAGCTGCGATAATTGGGACGATCGTGTACAGCCCATGGCAATTCGGGCTTTCTTTACGCTGCTATCGATTGCAGAGAGGACGGCAGTGGGGGCTGCAGACGTCGCAGCGGGAATTGTACAACTCGGAGCACTGGGCACCATGGAATGGCTATCATTACTGTCCGGACTGCTATGATCTAACTCACCGGGCAGTTGAAGCTGACGTATTCCATGTCTAGCATAATGTCTGGATAATAGTTTCGGATGGGCAGTAGCATAATCACAGAATAAGCACTGATGTTGGATTCCCAAAACGGGGCCGTTACTGAGCCTGTTTTGTGCATGGGTTGTGGGAATAACCCCAGCACCAACTCCATCCACACCCCCAGTCTGCCCGCAAAGCTGACCGACAAACAGGGTTTTCACATACGGAGAATGTTTTTTCTTGCCAAGTTTTCTACGGATCCGTGGTAACCCTATAGCTTCAGGACTGCTTGCGCTTCGTGGAGTCTCTTTGCCGCTCACGCTGTTATTACTTGTGCTGCCTTCGGACAATTCGTCTCCGTGTCCATTCTCCAAAACAACTGGTGAAACATTTTCTAAATGAGGTGGACTGAATGCGCCTTGTTTCTGGGACGGACTATGATGCAGTTCTATGTGCTCCGTGAGGAAGGCCTTGGAAGAAGCAATTTTGTGGCACTTGGAACATTGGTAGAGCATAAAATCCACTGTTTGTGAGCTGTGGTCAAAATTGAAGTGCGTTTCCAGTTGCGACAGCCAGTGTGTATGAAAACAGCACAGTGGACAGTGTAAAATTAAAACATCAGATGCATCTAGCAACGGCAAAAGACCCATGCTCTGTTTACCACCTATTGCTGACAGTGCACTGTCATCAAATGAGCCGAGTGTAAGTACTAGTTTTTCAATAGCTCCGCCTTTTGCGCACGAGTTTTGTTGTCAATGCGCTTCTGTTACGGGCATTATGACTTGTGAACACAGATGTGAACGCTTTGCCATGTCATGTCGCGTCACTGTGTCGTGGCTGTGGTGGTATAACACACTGAATATGGGGTAGGGAGTTGATAGGTGGGGACGAATGGCAGTGCCATTGAACAAATCAGGACACGGTTGGGGATTGACGCACCCAGGTTGGACTGCGCACCACACACGACAAACCAAATGGGTTTTAGTAGCGTGGGGGAGGGACTATATCATGTCTACGCGCATGCTCTCATTTCATGCTTGTATGTCGCGTACGTGCGTACGTAGTGCACAAGCTAGCTTAGGGAGGTATCGCCGTTGTCACACTTCGGATTGGCATTCGGCTGGCTTCAGCTGTCACATGACACATGCGGCAAGCTCAGACGTCATTCGACGACTCCGGTGCGCACGTGTGTGCGCGTACATGATGCGTTCGTGAAGGTCTTACTGTGCACGCTCCTTATAGGCTATCGGTTTGTCTGCAGCTGAGGCGTGTCATGACTGACCAGCACACGATTGGTAGAATAGTGGCAGCGCTTACCGCAGTTGGTACGACATGCGTACGCAAGCACGCACACACACACATTTGCACTGCAATACGGTTTCATACACGATGTTTCATGTGTGCGGTTCGTGTCACTGATATGAGTACGCATGAGTAGCTTGGCTAGGGGGGGAGTTATGGTGCAAATAGCGAGTCGATTGGACCACAACCAACGTGAGAACGCGTGGTCCATAAACCGTTTGGCCACAATGAACGTGTATAGTCAAGCGACCAATCGGAACAAGGTGGTTTTTAACTGATGCTCAGGTCATCAGTTCAGTAGAAGTAGGGGATCGTGATTAACATAGATTGGACAGCACTAACAAATGATCGATTTTCAGCCCTCCCCTTCAGAGAAGAGGCCAAACTAGTCTCTCACCCGATGGTACCCATCAGGGGTGCATAGTCTTGCTACGGCAGGAGCTGGAAGCCCTGTCACACATTCGTGAGGCAACCGTTTTGAGCACTGTGTCATCGATCTCATGTTGAGTGGACCAACTTATCATATGCAAAAGCCCATCCACATCCGCTTGTGAGTAATGCTCAGGTTGTCCGATCGTCTTGAGACGAGACACGGTAGCAGTCCTGTTAACTACAGTTGGTGACTGCATGATTGTGAAAAATAAATCGAATGCTCCGGTGCGTTTGTGTATGGTAATTCGGTCGTGCCCAGTGTGGTGTCGATAGCGGAGCGGCCAACACGGTTGCTTCATGTCTCCTAAAGGAGCTGGCTGAAACAGCTCTGCGAAGGAGAAAGCTGTTATCACTTATAGGTGATGCCTGGCTTATGTCAAGAGAACATATTACTCTCTACGATCCATGAGGGGAAATCCATCACTCCTTTCGCATACCAAAGTTGAAAACAGTGCTAGCTAATCCTGGCGTAAATAATCGGGATGAATCACACCTGGGTCACAGTTAACAGAAGAAACATATACGCAGAAACAGGCTGATACATACGTTTGCACCAGGGTTTAGCAGGAAATATTAAACGTTTGGGAACAGACAACATACTGAAACTAAAATTCCTACAGGTTTTACGATGGGTGTAGACTGTCAATTCGTTGAGTTGAGAAATGTTTAATGAATCTGGAAAATAGTTCAAATTCTTTGGTTGATAATCGAGAGGGAAAATATTGTACAGTAATATAACCCAAATCGGGTATGTAAACTTAAAAAGATGTCGGATGTGAAACATATGACGCAAACCTTCAACTCTAGTTAAAAACACTATTTATTTTAAGAGAGCGAAGACTTACTTCAACAACGAGATCGTCTACAGAAAGACATCTAAGACGCGGTTTGTTGCTAAGTTGTCGTTTTATCACGAAATTTAAAGACCGTTGACTATTCATTCCTGATGGAAGTGAACTACTAATCTGGGCTACGTCAGATCAGCTGGCCAGTTCGGAGAAGACGCTTTGTAGTGTCTTGCAAGAACTACATGCAAGAACTGGGCATTGGCGTTTATGAAAAACGTGGCGTTCTGGGATCAGTAACGTACGCAAATGAGTGTAATTGTTTGTTGTAATGTTGAAACGCATAACCTGTGTGTTAGCTCCTTGAATAAATAACCCTGAGATGATGTTATCCCGTTTTGCTATCCAAGTGTTACACAGTTTACTGAGTACCGCGAACTAAATCGTAATCGTTCGGCCCGGATTAATAGTAGAAAATTTATCATTTGTGCAGGATTAGACGTGAAAGGGGAATTTTCCTCTAAAAAAAACTCATACAAATTAGTGGACATGCAATCCGTCGACACGTAGATGCATCTTTCTTCTCTGACATTCAATAACTGTAGTCACACTGCGTGAAAAACCTTGGCCATGCTATGTACACACTCATCACAAAATAACTGGCTATCCGTAGTTTACGGCGTTGGCTATAGCTACATGGTCGTAGTCTGTGAGCGCAGTCAGTTGCAAAAAGAGTACGCGACCGCTTATATTGCTACAGATTTGAAATGACGTATATCGACTACAACGGTCTAATGAGTCCTTCATATCGGCCAACCTCCACGCTGTATCCCGCTACATCCGGATATAATTATGTCTTGTAACGGTGCCCTTTTTCAAAACCAACAGGAGCTTTTTCAATCATCCTGCATACATTCCGCATTACTAAACGGCTTCCTGAAACTTGTTTTGGAGACAGTAAACAGGAATTTCTTTTAATCGTCCCTATAAATACAGGTGTAAACTCATGATGCTTTGTACAGCTTACTGCGCTCATAGACTACGACCATGTAGCTATAGCCTACGTCGTAGTTTATCAGATGTAATTATGATCACCTGTTTATTTTATTTTATACAGTACGGCACTCAACACAGACGAGCTTATCATTTGAGGAAGTGATTCCCAACTGAGATCTGAAAGGATACTCGACGAACTGCTAATTTTATAATTCAGTTCTATAACATCACAAACAGATTTCCTTATAGAGTACTGCTGGCACTACTCAGATGCCGCATTAACTTCCGTGACTTTCTGCAGATTTGTCACTTAATTATGTATGCGCCTGTGGAGATGACTGAGCTTTACAGTTACATACCGGTATATATGATTTCGTTACTGCCCTATGCTTGGCTTCAGATGCATTGTTTTTCATTAGTTGAGAGTTCCGACAAGGTAACCAGGAGTACTTCTTTTTTAACCCCGTTAATTCAGTTGTCACGGTAACGACTGAATGAGTAACAGAGAATCAAATTATTTTTAAGTGTCCATAACTAAACATTTGAGACTGTATGTGTTGTATTCAGCTGATATACCACATTATCGGTCTCGGCGTACACTTGTATTCAAATGTAGTCTATATGAGTGACATAACAGTCAGTGCATAGTGCAATATATCTTGGATTTTTTCGGTGATTTAGTATTCAATGTCAACGATGGTCCACTCTATCTGCTCAGTTTAAAATGTAGAAGTTACGCATATACCAATTGACCTCTATTGACCTCGTCCGTTATTTTTGGCGTTTACCCATTGCGCTGCTTCACTAATACACTATCCTACTGTAGTGACCACAAAAACGTTTGGCTTGGGATGTTGTTTATTACAAGTTTTTGAAAATCTAGCGCAACCGAAACAAACAATATTTTACACGGCTACCGTGTATTCATACTATTGGTAGTGATACAAACACATTCTCTTTGCTGACACGTTATGTAGAATGCATATACGCATACGCTTCTGGTACCTGGTTTTCCTGGCGTTGTGATCTACCCCTAGTTCTCGCGTGTGCGAGTCGTGTTATACTACTCACAAACGACTGTGTAGGTTACAGGTTACAGGTTACATGACTGTACACCAGATCTATTTTGGAATTGTGGTAGAAAATGATGGCAGTTACAAGATAGTTAGAAAAACCACTTCGATCTTCCAACATCTGGTTGTAACCTTTGGAATAGCACGTCACCCGATCGATAAACTTAAGTACTACTCACAGACATGTCAGACTCTTCACATCAGTGTTGGGATTCAGACGCTAATGTCTCATCTGCTGCGCTCCCGATTTTTAATAGCTCCTCATTGTTGAGTACATATGACTCTTTAGTTCTAAACCCCTGGTTGAGGTCTGTCGAGCTGTGTGACAAAAACGACTGAAAATTACTAACAGCTATCTTCCTGTCGTCAGTGACACCATTTCACCGTTTCGATTGTTAGTTTTATTTCGTCTCCCTGGTTTTATTTTCTTCACCTGACTCCATTTGGTTCTTCTCTGGGTGTTGATGTTTTGAAGTTAGGACAATTAGCATTATGGGTGCTTTCGGGCATGTACATCGACAGTTTGTTCTAAGTACACCCTCAAAACGAAATTTAGCCGTTTTATAACTGATCACTGGGTTATCGATTGGACCGAATAGGGCGATTCTGTTTATTCTCCTTTCGAAATGATTGGGCGAGATGATCACTATTCACTTAAGGCTGTGGTTGAGTGTTTGGATATGGTCAGTCGGTCGTGCCTATTATGAGTTTACTGGCGTTGCGGTTAACATGTTGGTCTCAAAAACACTCGAGCTGGATTACAAAATCGGGTTCGGGCTAGGCTATGTACTACTGTCAAACCTTAATGAGAACGAAACTCGTGTCTACTACTTCTATCCGAAGTGGACTAGCTGAACAGCTGACATGATTGCGAGGGACCGACGATAGGTGGTGTTCAGTTTGAAGTAAATCACATTGCGATGACAAATCCACAAAACATTGTGTTCGTTTTATGGACTTGGGCCTCAAATGAGATTGATGACGATACTGTAAATAAGGTGCTCTATAACACTTTCATCAATCTCTAACCGCTATAATTGAAGACTTTCAAATTAGCTGCAATGTCACGGAAAAAACCAGTCGGTTGACAATCTCACTGTCAGGGTACAGCGTACGGACGGTGATTTCAGGATGCTACAACCACACTCCCTAACAAAATTAAGCGATCACCCAATATTTTTTTGAATGTTCTGTTCACTTACACTACACAGAGTCAAGTTTTATGTCAAATCACGCGTCACAATAGTGAAAATCTGTCTGGCACCCGCTTATTTGTAATTCACTCATCAAGAACAGCGCAAACCGCGTAATAAAACAACATGACAATTTGGACATGTGGTTTATCGGGAGTGGCTTCTTTGACCTATTTGCTTCGATTCTCTTTGTAGCTTCCACATACCGTTTCATCATGTTCTCCATAACACAGACAATTCAAATTATTCTGTCCTGGTTTGTGCACATTCCGCAACTTCACTGTGAGCTATGGATTTTGGCATCTATTCATACAGGGAACGTGTCCTGAGGCTTTTCAACCGGATTTAGTTTAGTACTACACGTCGGCCAATGACATGACATGCATGTGCTGGAACAACTTGTTACTAGAAGACCAAGTTCCTGCGTATCACCCAGAACAGTCGAAAATTTCATTCATCCAAACGGTCATCAGTTGTCACTCACTGATCTCATTGCCTCTTTGAAAAGGATCACGAGTGGACTACTTCCAGTTGCCAGTACCATTTAGCTAGATTTTTAAATTGTTAGTTTTGCTAACACTTGCCCACCGTAATGCTTAGAACACATGAATCCTCACTCAGTCTTGTAGAATACAAGATATGTTTATGATTGAGACATTTTCCTATTTTGATAATTCAGCTGGCGACATTCTCTTAATGTTTAGTGTATTGTTCTTGTGATGACGATCATCAATGTAAACGTAGATTGCAACTGTGAGAAATACCACGCTGAGTTGGATGTTAACAGAGTATTTCATCACTTGTATGTTTTGGATAAAAATGGAAAGTTTCCTAATTTATTATTGTGTAAACTCGGGGGTGAACATCTGAAGAAAGGGCGGATTACACCCCCGATTCTTTGATATTGTCTGGAGATATTCTCTATGATTGAAATGGAATATGACAGATTGCGAAAAATGTGGGATTCGGCTGGACTCGAACCAGTGAAAGACGCAGTAGGCGCTCTAACAGGTGAGTTACGAACTCAAGTTGGGAGCTCAGAAATTTCACACTCGAACTGTGTTATCCGTCTAAATCCATGTGTAATACAGAGTCCGCCAAATGCTATGGAAGACAGATTAGCCCAAGAGAATTTCTTAAGCAATTCTTGATGAATCATTGATAAGTATTGTTGCATCTGAGCGTGCTGTTTCTGCCAAACGTATACCAGATTTCTTGCAATTAGGTCTCTTTTAAAATACCTTCCTCAAGTTCCAGTGCATTTGTTTAAAATGAAAAGTTTGTAAATTCTTAAATCGCCTGGCAGGGTATAATGACAGGCATTTCACATACACTGAATACGTTCGTCTGAGACTAACATGATTGCTAGTCCACCCATGGATCATTTATTCATCCGCCCATGCAAGCTGCCAAGTTGATATGTGTCAGTAAAGCTTCATTTTCAACAAAAAACTCATTGTTCAAATCGTAGATTTGTACAATTATCCAAGACGTCGTATATCAATCCATGTAAATAGAATACCGCATTTGGGAAAATGAGTCATGTATCACATGATACACAGTTGAGTCAGCGCATCAAAGTGGTCAGGAATTTAGCTGTACCGGTTCTCTTCTGAGACAATCACTGAAGAGGACGACCAAAACCGGTCTCATCTGTGGATCTTAGAAACCGGCAACTCAGCATCGACGGTGCACATGACTCAAACGAAGTGTACATTTCGTTACTCGAAGGCAATTTGTTAGAACTTATTTCACGATACACTTCTCCCTGGACAGTGTGTAGCTTGAACTATATTTTGCACTCCATACTTAAAATGTTCATGATGTGGTTGATAGAAAATGAACGTGGTTTCTCTGCACATCGCAATGCCTTTGATAGAGAGACAAGCTGACTTGTTGGATTGTCCTCATCTTTGTTAGCCCGCAGGATGCGCAGCCATTCGCACAATAGCTTAGTAACGGAATATACACTGTCCCTGATTAACTGGCCCTCTCCCGCCCATACCATCTATGCACCACGGTGTTCCGATCGTTCATTTCAAAATAATTATTGACTGTCTATCGCTGACACCAGACTGAAGAGCAACCTCCGAATGTCTGAAGTGACGAGCTCCTGTCGTAAATTAAAGCATACTGATGGAAGGGCAAAAACGTCCATTTCGGCCTTTTGCTAATATTAGCACCGTTCCATTGAGCAACATCTGTACGCTCTATTCTTTCAGTGTTTGATAACAGAAACGAGTGCTCTACGCGTATCTGTTCCATGGTAACAATAATGCATCAATTGTGGGTGATGTGAAATCTATATGACTAACGTATCAGCCGAAGTGTGCTTGACAAAATCGGTGTTGTGTACGGTTGATTGGTCTTGACCATTGTGTCAAGATTATCGATGGTTTATCAAGTAACAACTGCGAAATGTGTTAGGTAAGCAAACTAGGATTAAAGATTCACGTATCTCTAACGTACAAGATAGTTACTAAGTTGACTGTCAAACAATTTCCATAATCCACCACTGAGGTGTGACCGTGAATGTAACCTGGACATACGTGAAATTTGGTCTTGAGAACCCGATGATAAGTAGACATCAACCGTGCTGGTTAATTCGAACTGCTTGTAGAATGGTCGGAACAAATACCTCCCATAGATCGGACTCCCGATTTCGAGGAACAAGTTGGTACTGGGTCTGATATTCTCTGTATTAGGGAAACGACTCAAATTATGACAACGATCGTGGTCTGTGATGTTATCTGAGGTCAATTCATGATTAGTCCTAGAGTTCAACAGAGGCTACACGGAACCAGATAGAAGTGGTTTTTGTAAAAACAGTTTTTCTGAAAGGAGTTTGCAACAGGCTACTGTGGGGATTAGATCTAGTGAACTTTCGGATGCGGCGTAGAACCGTAATTCGTGATGTCTTTGTGAGTAGGTTTTATCTCTTGAATGTAACAATAGTTGTTTTTTTGTGTGAATCCGATGAGATAGGGTCATCAACGACATGGAACAACCTAGATTGTTCACAGAATGACCTGGATGTTCATTTCACATAGCAGGTACCTCAAATTTAGGGGAGATTTTTGTTGTAACAAACGTTGTTGTCTCGATAAAAGAGAAGGTGAATCATGTTAAGGTCATACCTGTGATTAATACCGATAGTTGAATAGTGATCATACAGAAGTTTCCCTGGGCAAAAAATGATCCCTTCGGGGCTGTGGACCTATTGGGACTCATTAAGTATCAAAACCGCGTCGATTGCCACAGAAGTATGTCTGTCAACAAACAATGAAGCTATCCTTTTATGAAATCTCGAACTGGATATCTTACCCTATCCCAATTCGATTAACCTACTGTGCCTGAGCGCCAATGTAACATGTTTAGGTTTGTCAGCATGATGATATATGTTGTGTCTGTGTGACACCGCTCAGCTCGGTTACCTGAGTGTGATTTTGTTATAGCTGTGTACAATCGATAACAGCTGGCTGTTGACAAATCTCTCATAGGCTGACAGATAGAGCTGGTCTGGAAAAAGCAAACATTCTGAATCTAAATGGGCACAATAAAAAACACCTTGCTTCCGTAATGGTATGTGCTATCATGATCTTTTTTACCAAATGATAACTAAGGAAGAGCTGGATTCGAACAAAGTAACATTTAAACGTGTCTGAGGACAGACTGGATTTTGTCAGTATTCTCTTAGCGATTAAGCCACATGTTGTCGCTTTAAAGTTGTGTTTCGCCGTTCATGGATTGTGGGGGTAACGTTACAGTGTTGTGTGACAGAATTCTAGGCAATGTATAACGTTTCTCAGTTTTGTGTTGTGTCGCGGCCATTCTGTGTGGCATAATATTTTCAATTGTGTAGGATTTGTAAGTACAAGATGGCGCCCTGTTGAAAAGCAAATTGGAGCATTCATAAGACAAGTGTGGTTAGTTCATTTAAAAAATTTGCCTGAATTGCTCTCCAGGTTTTCCCGGCTATTTCTATACAAGTTAACTGAGTGCTGTTCTCAAACGACGATCGGACATACCTGCAAACTTTTAGCCTCGGTTAAACTGCTATCTGAATATGTAGGTTTTTTCACACAAGGCCTAAACTACATGGATAGTTTAAGCTTGTCATGATTTACGTTACCCATTATGCCAAATAGGCTTGATAGTTCAGATGCTTATCTCCGTGATGGCGAAATGCAGCCTAATCTGTCAAACCAACGTCAAAGAAAGTGGACATTTCCTGATTTGATAACATTAACCATTTTTTAACTGAAATTCAAGCTTCCCAATGATGTGTTCCTCGGTGAAAATTTAAAAAAGATGAAAATCATTTTTTTTAAACCTAATGTTTGACTAACACATCGTTGTTATGCTAACTACACGTTGAGGTTTTTGGGTTATCTTTTATCAATCATTCGTCAATCTTCTCTGACTCCAATACTGTCTTCAACTCGTTTTGGCATTTTGATCCTTCAGCCTTTCGCCTGTGAGACGACTAGAAAACGTGGTCTCTTCCGTAGGCGAAGCTTCTGAACATCACGATCTATAACAAACACACGAAAATGAAGTATAGTGTTAACAATCAGCTTGCCCATTCCAACCAAGTTTGCTAGTATAGTGAGTTCACCTTTCCGTAAGTTTTTACACCAATCGACACTACAAAATACGTACGCCCTGACAAGAATAAATAAAAATATTGGCAATGAAAGCTTCTTTAGAACATTTTACAGGATGTAATTGGCTGAATACTGCAGTGGTCGAGAGAATGAAAAATTGCCTTTGTGAATTTGTACAAGAAAATGAAAGCAGAATAAAATGGGTTTTCGGACAGTTGCTTGAAACACAGACTTTATAATATGTGATCATAGTCAATCTTACGAATTATGTTGCAGCCTTTTGGACACAACAGAATGATCTCTTTTTTTTTCAAGAGTCCTGGCTGTTTTTGTCGCCGACTCAGTGTTGGTGAAACCATATGTGAAAATGATCATTGTATTTATCACCTATCAGTCCAGCAAGCTGAATATCTACAAGAACAGATCAGTTAACTTGAACTTGATCGTACAGCTGGTAGAATCGGTACTGCCAACTGCTACTGTTACACTGGAATGTGTGTGTGTAGTGGTTCTTCCAGACACAGCCTAAAGATTGCCACTAAGTTGTGTGTCTACCGCTCAATGGTGCTGTCTATACTGCTGTATGGCAGCGAAACGTGGACACTATCGGCAGAACGTGCGTTATCTGAGCCGCTTCCATTTGCAGTGTCTAAGTCACATCTTGGGTATTCGGTGGTCGGACATGATTCCGAGCACTGGGGGATTGTGACGAGTGGACATGAACAGAAGGGAGCCATGCTGATGCTGAGTCGGCTTCGTTGGCTAAGTCACGTCCGACGAATGGGCAATGACCGTATTTCGAGGCAACTGCTGTACGGATAACTGAAATCAAGTAGGCGAAGTCCTGGTGGTCAAAAGCGAAGATACCAGGATATTATCCAGGTGAGTTTTTCGCGTTGTAACATTGATTTAAGATGTTGGGAAGACATGACTTTGGACCGGACAGTCTGGAGAAATAGGATCCGGCCGGGCATCCACAAGTTCAGTGAACAGTATTTGCGTGGCCGTGAACAAAAGCACGCGGTATCCAAAGGAAAGATCGGTGCAGTAGGTCGTAGTGACAATATTATGTGACGTTGCAATGTATGTGACCGCGAATTCGCTGGTCGTTTGGGATTAGTATGTCACCAGGCATTCAGCCAAGAGACAAAGAGTACGTTTGGGTAAAGTTGGCTACATCAGTTATATTCATTTTTTTTCTTGTTCACATCAGTCAACGGCTACCGTCGTTGGAAGCTCACCCACCTCCATTTTCATAAACTTCGACGATTGTGACCTTCTTCCTTTTCTTTTCTTTGGCATTGTTGGTGTACTGTGTGCTGAATGTTTTCCCTGTGTTTCTTCCAGTCTGAACTTGCATTTTGATTCCTCACCATACACTCTGTGGAGTGCATTAACATAAGTTCCTATAATGGAATGCTTCTTGCGTTATATATTCGACATTCTTATTCCCAATGTAGTTTTTATCATTGAAGTCCCTCTCCGTTTATTTCCCGAGAGATAGGCGCTTCGATTTCGAGCTAACCTATGAATTGGCTAATCAGCGCTGACCGGCTGAACAAAAAAACCACACTCACACATATACCGGTCTTATTCCTTCGGGTTTATGCTGGATACGTGGTGTGTGAGTGGAACTGTAAGTGGTGCAGCGCAAGCCATTTGCAGTGATAGTTAAGCGTAGGCGTCCTTTGGCTTCGGTCATTGTGACAGACTAATCCGAATCGGATGCCGCCTACCGTGTGTGCAGTATTCAAACTGATGAAGTATGATAAAGCTGCACCTCAAGACGAACTTCTGCTCCATCCTCCTGAAAACAGTATCGAACAGTTAGGAACCTGAAGCGATCTTGGTAGTAGATTTCCTTCAGGTGTTAAGCTGACGGACACAGATCCTATGAATTCAAATGTTCTACTTAACCTTTCGGTCGACAGTCAGCAGACCAAACTGAGCAACTTGAACAATCGAGTGTTTCACGTTTTCTACTTCTATGATACTCTATCAAGGCTGTCAACTTTCCACTCTAACCTTCCTTTATCGTAGACTGTCGACTTGTGCTTTTCTATAACTTTACCTGCACAGCAAGTGCCCTCTCGTCAGATATATTTTAACGAAACTGGGAAACGCAGACTCTGCTTGTACCCGTCTTCGTTCTCTTTGGTATCAAAAGGTGTCCTACTGTAGCTAAACGGAAGTGCCTTAGTAAAATCCATTTTGTCCTAAGATTCGGAAATGGTAATTTGCTGAAGGTGAATTTATTCGGTATCAAACGGACGAATTGGGTGAACAAAGCATCAGTCCACCAGAACATATTTCCAAAAACTCCAGGTTCATGAACAACTGACCAGTCACTAGATATGTCTAGATTGAGTCGGATGCACCACTAACATTGCATACCAGTGGATGTTTATTAAGTAGTGTATTAGTCATAGGGAGATTCCAGTGTTGCATAAACAGACTAGCTTGTTCAGGAATTGGAAAAACCTTAACGGATATGTTGTGTAAGGTAGGTGAGTGTCGCATGCCATAGCCGTTTTAGCAAAAGCATTTAAGTACAACTTCTATCGCGTAGAATTATGCTAAGAAGGCCAAATCACAATTTGTTCACATGAATACATAAACCTGGAGGATATCTTAGAAATAACTCAGAACGGGGCTGTAAAGAGGAAACCGTAATTTTTGTCATATTCATTGAGGGTAACCAAAATATCTCAATGTATTGTTGTTACTCTGAAGGAAAACAATCCAGATCCAGACGATAATTCTCATTCCGTTTGTGTGTTTCCTCGGACTCTAGCAAGATTTAAACTGTCCCGTAGATTCAGTTTATCACCGAAATTCAATGCAGGATGGCAATCCCAGGTAAACAACGTTTAGACGCTATCAATCTGGGCATACAGTTTGAACAACGTTTGTCGGCACAAATTAGAAATGCCTCGTTTATTTGGCATACCTGTATATGTACAAAGGGAAAACACCTCATATATTAACAGAACCATCCTCTCTCTTTCACGGCTTGTTTGATTTTCGCAAACAACATACACATGTAAGCATTATTGCATTCGCTCGTGATATGGACGCTCAATTTGATGGATTTTGGGAAACAACGTGTTATTTAACATATCTGCGTATACCACACGAACTCTACATATTGGTTAATTTCAAAAAAGCTACAGTTTAACTTACGGTAACTGTTCTGTTTAACAAGACCATACAGACAAACAGACCATCTATCTATCAGCTAGGAGCTACGTCAATTGGTCAAAAGCCGTCGTTTATTTTGTTATAACCACTTGCTGAGCACAAACATAATTTGAAACGAGACAGTGAGAAATAACGGGACACAACATGATAAAAAGACGTATCGTTCAATTCGTGGTTGAATGAGCCGGCAACAAAGAGCTTGGTAGATTATAGGTTGAAGTTGCCTGACGACTTCACAGTCTTGTTCGGTAACTTGATTGGGAAACTGTTCTACTTGCTTCAACCAACTCAGGCAGCTGTGAACGATGGAGACCACGCGTTCACTTGGCACATCCAAGACGGCCAGCTGCCGAAAACCCATTTTGCCCTGAGGCTGAAATTGTTGAAGCGTAATCAAGCTTCGGGGCCAGTCGTTTTCATTAGTTCTTCTTCAACACGGCAGTAACGGACAGCAAGGGTTGAAATGACCACAGTTTACCTTTCCACATACAGACTGAAGAAGCACCCTATGATTTTAACGCTTACTAGCAGTTAGTGTTCTGTGAGCGTATCGTCGGTGTATTTAGTGGCCGTCACATCCATGTGGTTTTTTAAAAATAGAATAAACCAAAGACGAGGGAAATCAGCGGTCTATATACCTGCTAGTTCATACACTGACCACAGGTTCATCCTGTCCCAGATACTGGAAGATTGGTATTCCTATATAAAGCCACTTATAGCAACATTTGTTGAAGATGAAAGCTGGTTTGACTTAGTTGACAGTACCGCTGAAAATCTGTGTAGGGAATGTCCAGTAGTCAGGTAACGACGACGGAAAGTAGTCACTTTTGGTAGACTTACTTCGCAGTCTCACATGAGAAATTATTTGATCTGTTGGGTCTACACCTGTTCGTGACAAAAATGAGATAGTAACCATCTTTCACACTGTTGACCTGGTGAGAGCTGACTTATACACGCGGGTGGTTCAACCGCTGTCGCACTCGGCAACTGATTATCAATCTTTGACGCGTTAAATCACTATTGGGGCTTGGTGGGATTCAGAGGATATGTCAAGAGTTTTAAACTTTAGCGGAGGGACCATACAAACTTGATAAAAATGGTTCGGATGACAAGGAATGGTCCTAACGTCAGTACAGATGAACACAGCTCATCTTGGACTACCCATTAGCACTAGCTGGAGCAATGATGGAAGGAAGTAGTGATTAATCTGATGTGCATCGTTAAATACACGATCTACCTCTGCCCCGCTTAGGTATGTCAGGTGGAGATACCCCGAAATCATAATAAAACCAGCAACCCTTCGTAAGATAATCCGACGCTTTTGTCCTCTCGGCCGTCGTTCCTGCGAGCATCACTTTTGACGGAGGGGGGATTTGTAACTTGCACAGTAAAGACTGAGTAGTAATTAGGACGACGATGATGATTGAAACTACTCAATTTCTGGTAAATTTTGTTCTTAGTGTGTACACTTTGGCGGTGTTACGAAAATAGGGATATAAAATTCAGACAATCAACAAGTGGTCACATTTTAGTTGAAATCTATAAAAAGATAAAACTGAGGTAGGTTATATGATGTAATCGCACGTAGAGTCTAGTTATGTGGCTTATCGAGGCGAGGTTCGCCTGGTGAACTTGCACTGGAAAGCTGCACGTTTTGAGAGTAGGGAACCTAGGGTCCCTTAAGCTGTCCCCATATTCCTTCGTTCTGAAACAGCGGAAATTTCACAAATGTTTATTGACCGATTTCTTCGAAGTATAGAAGTGAAGTGGTAATACTGAACAGAATTATTACAAAAAGCAATAGTTTAGACAGCTCATTGATTTAGATCACCACGACAATCCGTTGAGTTTGGATGAACCATGTAACATTGAACCTTACTATGCTAAGATAACTGAGCAGCTCAACATAACACACGGAGCTCTCACATTCTTCTGATCCCGAAAGCGTAT
The DNA here is from genome assembly GCA_013368495.1 of Paragonimus heterotremus. NCBI lineage: Eukaryota > Metazoa > Platyhelminthes > Trematoda > Plagiorchiida > Troglotrematidae > Paragonimus > Paragonimus heterotremus. The sequence goes on from LUCH01000482.1 coordinate 119,794, forward strand.
GTGAATATCGGAGATGAGGAATCACCCTGACATACTCAGGAACGATTTATGAAATCCGACTAATTAATTCGGGCCTGGGTATACTTGAATGAACGATCGGTAATTTACAGCCTGGTCTTTTCTATGACTTATCTACTTTAGTGGTTCATAGCTATTTAATGGACTAACTTGGAAGAGGTGTGGAATACAAAACTACCCGACCGGACGACAATTAGAATCGGGTATCCGTTTCACAAAAACAGAACAATGTATGTGAAGATATACTTCCAGTCACGTCGAAGTAAATCAAGTCAACCAGAGTATCAAACAACCTGTATCATCATAAGATCTACTTCTACAGTTCAGATAAGAAGACATTTCTGAAAGTGCGATTTTCATAAGTAACTTGATTTAACGGATGCAATGACAATCTGAGTATTGGCCCAATAAATCGGCGGGGTGTGGGGTACATATGTGAGAGTATACCAGTAAAGCGGTCTGAACAAAAACATTGTGGATAAAGTCGACATATAGTGAGTTAAGTGAATATACAGGGGGTGCGAAACATCAACATTTTGTTCTATGAAACGTCATAAGCGCACCAATCGTCTGATACCAGTTGAATACCGTTAGTTCAGATAGAAGGTTGATCGAAATCACTTGACCTGTGTATTAGTTTACTAAAAGATCCGAGAAGATAAAAGACAAACAAAGCAGCCGTTGGGAAGAATAGAAGGCATAAGTGAATGGTCCAGAGAACTCTTGGAATTTCTCAGAGATCTTGGTTATTCCAAATTCAGTGCTATGAGCTCACCTTTCCTAAATACGTAACGAAGAGACAGAAGGATAAAGGCCCATTTTCCAAAGCAAACTCTGCTTCTCGACTGAGGTTCAAAATACGACTGTGGTTAAGCACGCTATCAGACCTGGCACTGAACCGAATTCAGTTGAGATAAGGTTGTGAGAACTTGTGTGTCCTTTCAACCATGTATATTAAACTTTTCTGTAGACCCATTCGTCTAGATTATTTTAACAATTAAGCATATAGATATGATATTTCCAATACACCGTTTTATTGTATATGTATACTAAATGTGTATGTATTCATCTTTATGTTGACATAATCGATTGGAGAGTCTAAGGGAATACGAAAGCTGTGATCAGTTGTGGGTGATATTCAGTCTATATGAAAATCAAAAATCTCCTACTACTCATCAAACATCAGTAAAGGTCTGTTTGTGTACATATCGAAAAATGTGCATAAATTCTCGTTTTGCAATCACTCGTGATAGCTCACAGTCTGCTTTCGTAAGCCAGTTTGATGTTACTCAGTCCAATTGAAGTGAATAGTTATCAATCCGGTTGGTTTTTTCTCTCCGGTATTCAGAGTGAGTTATGGTCAAATGAACTAACCGCTAGATGGGCTAACAATGATTTACGCGATTGAATTGGTTTTTATATAAAATTTGTCAAATAAATGTCGAATTAATGTGACGATCAGAATTCCTACGGAGTAATCAAAAGCCCAACGTGACTCACTTAACTGAGTCGCGCATTAATACAGGAAAGTCTATTCAACTCCTACGACCTAGTCAAATGATGACCGCATGGGTGTATATTCTGTGAAAAAAGGTCAAAAGAAATCAAAGAACAGTGCTTCATTTAACTTGCTATCTAACGGCAAAATTAGTTTATCATCCTCGCAACTAAACTGATGCTGTCACTCAATTGTCACTGAGTAAGCGTAGTAAGATTGCGCGAAATATCTATAAAATCACCTAAATATTTATGATTTTTAACTTAAAATGTTCATGTCTCGAAAAAAATGACAAAAAATGGATAAGATCCAATTACAGAAAATCCGGACTTTGACTAGATTCAAACCAATGACAGAAACAATATGCCCATTGGCGACCAGCTCGGTTACGAAGCCATGCCGCAAAAGTTGGAACTTCATATTTGGACTTACTTATCCACTCAACTCATTGTGTCATATAGAATGCATCAAACGATCTGACCTCCCCAAACAGGACTTTTTTCATCGTTTCACGTTAGAATCAACCAACTTCACCGATAAACATTGAAATATGGAAGTCAGTACTTAATATAAGTAGTACAGTGAGAACAATAGCAACCAAAAGTATCACACAGATGTAGCGCTAGTTAACGTTATCGAAGTTCATGTTGCCCAGCGTAGCCCCGTCAATCTACCACTTCATCTCGTGGCTGACACATCAATGTGCATTTGGAGTTTTAGGCTTAGTATAATGGTTTTCAGTATTGAGCTTATTAACTGAATTGATAATTCACTCTTACGATGTCAACTGTCTCTAATCTTCCTTTCAGATTAAAGGCTGAGAATGATGGTCAGCAATGATGTGGGAATAAGCAAAAGTTAGTTCACTGGACGATTGAACGGATCTGAGGTGATTACCAACAGATTTCTGAGGTGTCGCACATCACGGTATTTAGCACAAAACATGAAAATTAGAAACCCATAAAAACAGAACAAGACGGAACATATCCAACCTGTTTCGAATGCAGCAGAATGTGTGTATCTGTTGAACGGGACATTGCAAAATTAAGGGTCTGTATGGACCATACAAAAGCTTCTCAATCGAGAAGCAAATGCGGATTCCTTTACTAGGCGAATCGCATAAATAATGCCAGTTGAAATGTGCAAAATATCACGTACCGTTCAGGGATCATTGAAACAATGGCAGTCTTGGCGTTTTACAGAATGCTAGAAGGATTCAAGTGAGTGAGTATTTTACTGGAACGATCATCCAAAAATTAGAAACATTCCACTACACACAAAAATCGCATAGCTAATTCTTGGCGCTTTAAGATGCAATCTCCTTCGAATAAACAATGAAACTACTAGTACCCGATTGCAAGGACAGATGAACGCATCGTTTGACCTTTGTAGCTTGGATTCTTTTTCAAACTTTTATCTTCTTGCAGAATAATATCCGAATGCAGATGTTGCAGTTTCTCGGATAACGGTTTTATATCCTGTCCACATTATGCCCGGTCATGGTCTAACCTCCACAGAGAATACATGATGCATTATCTAAAGAAAACTGAACACAAACTGACGAACTTTTCAAAGTACTTTCACTCAAGAATGTGAATCGTAAAACGTGATGAACAGTCGACAAAAGAAGTTGAAGACACAACTTTCATCAGCTTACGCAAATTGTGATCCACAGTGTTACGATTCGAAAGCTATTCATTCTTGTGCATTGGCACTGTTGTTGGTTTGATAATGTAGAATATTGTGTTTGCAAGTAGATATTCGAAAATGAGCCTTCTAGCTCAAGACTGACTAAGATATGACAAAAATATGAGTGGACTTGCAATGGCTTCGTGTACTGTGGTTCTGATGAACCAATCGATGATAGTTCACAGTAGATTTTAGCTGGAGGATCCATTCAAGTGTTGCTAGAGCTGATTACGCGAGGAAGTAGAAACCTGTTGTACAAATTCAACGGACAAATGAAAAGAGATTGGTTTGAAGCAGTATTTTTACTGGCATATTAGGCCTTCTTAGTTTGGGAAAACACAGTATCTAAGTGAGACATGACTATAAATCATCATACGAAGTTCTGGACTGTAGATTAGCGCAGCCTGAATACCATCCACCCCTGATCGCAGCCTTCGAATTCAGATAAGCTTTCCGGCTAGCCCACTTCGAAATAAAGCACTAGACTCGAATATCGCTCTTTTTGGAACTCATCAGTAGTGTATATCCTTGCCCTAGCCAGAATTTGCACTCCGGCCCTCATGCCTATGAGGCTAGCGTGTTAAACGCAACACTAGCAACCTCACAATAGGTCTAAGTGAATAGTCATGTGCAAACACTCAACTTCCATCTCTAGTGACTAGTGTTCATTTAGCCCGATCGGCACAGAATATATTTCACCAGAGAATTTTCTAGTGATCTATCGTTCAGGTTATCGATTTTTCACTAACTAAACAAATACAAGCATACAGTAACGATGCTACACAACTTTCTCGGCACACATTTATTCAGAACATTTGCGTAACCATCGGGAAATTGTGAGTTCGGCTCAATTGAGTGTATTCATTGTTTTATGAAGACTACCGTTATGAACCAGTTCAAAACTTTACGAAGTCCGATTGATAGTCAACTAGTTGGTCCCAGTGACCACCAGCGGAATGGTGGACAGTTATTTCGACCTAGTTGGGTCTCATCAGCACCATGCATGCCGCAGAATCGAAACAACGGCTAGTGAATAAGTGAAAGATTGTAGTACAAACACTTATCCACTAGACCACGGACTTGCAGGTTAACCACATAAATCGACTGGTCGGTTTCAACCTATAAGTGAAAGGAAACGCAACAGCTAAGGAAGGTGACTGGTAGTCAATTTATAGCTTCATAATTACGTCACGAGATTGTGAATTGGAGGGCAATTAGGTGGCAAAATTGGCCACCGGGGTGTCGAGTCAATCACGGGAGGCCATGGTAACCGTAGGGTCTGTACAAATTTCTTCTGAGCGCATAACGGTGGATTACGCAACCGAATTCCGATCGCCTCCGCGGTCAACAAATTTAAGTATCTGTTGGCTGGGAAATTAGTAGTTCACTAAGGTTTCTTGCATGTAACCATCATACCTTAAGGATAATACAAATTATATTTTTGTTGATTTTTAAAAAGATTGTCTGTTAGTAAACTGTCGTATTTTTAGCTTGTTCATTTACATTCATAGGTACATACAGGTTTCTATTCATGAGAAGTCTGTCAACAGCCTGGTGTTCATCATGGTCCCCAGTGGAGAAAACGATGGGGCGACAGAGCAGCGTGATGTAAACTGCGCGCATCCCCGTGTGTCACCGAGCATGACTGCGTTTACAGGGGTATGTTGTGGCAGTTGGTTAACAGGACTCGGTTAGGAGATCTCTTTTTTGGTATGTCCTCTGAGTAAGCCTTTCAGTTGAGGTTCCCTTGGACACTTTGGATTCCGGAGTTTGTTCTTGGGTGCCCAACTGTGAGATGATCCATATAATGTGTCAGTGCGTTATAGCTATCTCCACACGGAAGCCATCGTTACCAGCAGAGTACTGATCCCAAACGACACTAAAAAATAATTACACCACTGGTTTCTGCATGCATATAGGCAGGTTGGTTTAGATTTCCCCAAGTTTTTCAAACATGCTCCAGTTAAAAAACAAGCATCTCTAATTTTACCATCGGATTCGTGTAAAATCTTCGTCATCGCGGACTATATGAGTTAGTTGAACAATTCCGTGCACGCACTCAAGAAGCGTAGTCATTAACGTTCGTTATGGGGTCAGGAACGCTATTCGTGTAATTTTCTCGATCAAGTGTCTTCACCTGTAGACCTTAGACTTGTGAAACAAATTAGGTCGTGTTAATCAGAGTTGTGAAAATGATGTTCAACACAAAATATGATGACCAAGATCATTTAGACATTCTCACACTCGAACAATATGAGGACAGTTCATAGCGGTACATACACATATTAGTCTAGAAAATAGGTGTCCTTACTTGTGCTGATTGGATTTTTGAAGAACACGGAACCAAACGGTCACACGCTCAACCTTATCTTTTGAAACCGATTGAATTTGAAGTGAGAGTACGTTAGATGAGACGGAGTAAGTAAGAACGGATTCACGTCATTAATACTCACGTAGTAATTATAGTGATATTGTGTGCGAATTTGTACCCAAGGCATGTCAGATAAAATCAGTAACCTTAGATGATAAGGTATAGTATTACAATTAACTCAATGGGTTGACACACATGCAATTTCAGTGTACAGAAGAGGTATGTTTATTGGTACGTGTAAAACTAACTACTCATATGTGAATTACATTTTTCACATTCGGTTGGGTTCGTTAAAAACACACGCTAAACTGAAGTTTCACCTCAACCTGACCACCATTTGTCTTCCTGAGGGTTACGAGTAGCCTTTTAGTCTTAAAATTGAACTTTCAACAGATAGTTGGAAATTAAGAGAGTTTTGATAAAGTTGCACAACATAGGAATTATGCTTACGTTAAATTTGTATTTCCAGACAATCTCAGTCATGAATTTAAAACTACTGTGACAAAATTCTACTCGAATTGTAAGTTTTCAGTTGGCGAACATATCTATTAGAAAATTATTTCCGAAATGAATTCTGACTAACTAGTAAACGTACATGATAACGAATTATTAAGCTGTTGTAGGACGTGTGTATGACCAGCAGAAACACAATGAGATAAATCAGACTACAGGAGATAACTGACGGGAGAAAAGATTCTCGTAGCAAAGAGATTTCACAGTCACTGTTGTACACACACTAAAAATAGAAAAGGTCAAAGTTTTACGGCCAAAAACGCAACATTCTGATTTGTATTTGAATGTCCTGACCAAAACTATACCGTATATTTTAGTAGGATTACCAAAGAACACTGTAGCCCCGGGAAGATTAAGCATGTGATAGCCCAACCAGAAATCAGGGCCAGGGCAGAGATGACAGAATTATGTGCAGAGCGCAATGAAATGACTTCCGTAACTTTCTAATAAGAAGCACCACCAGACTGCGAGTCAAATAAGAGTCTATTTATTTGGCAGAAGGAGATGGGGAAACATTTTTATGGTCTACAGAAGGAAGACTACAATTGGTAAAAAGTAGATAAGATAATATTGAATTTTAAGGTGTCAGAACAAAAAACACCTTCACAGTTAGAAATACTGAGGTTGAAGGACTGAAAAGCAGATTGGTTAGTCAGACCTACACGTGTTTCCTGCCGTGGTTAAGACGAAAAGCTATCAATGGAATGCGAATCACTACTTATCATAGTGTCGATCCATAGGGGGTAAACAGGTTAGACGATAGGTTCGAATCGTTCGTGTAAAGAAGTTTGGAGGCTCGAGTTACTTTGCGTACAACACAGAGACTGACGATTTAACGGGATGGACTGCGTTCTAACGGTACGATACTTTTGCTCTGAGCGCAACAAAAGAGGATTCAACATTAACGTTCAAGAGAATTTTCGACAGAAGAACCTTATTCCGACCGTTAGAAGTATTGCAGAAAAGTACGAAGCTCATGGTTTTACAACTGTGCAATTTTAAACGGACGGCCTACAACTGTATACATGAGATAGATCGGAATATCAAAAGCAGTGCAACAGCGACTTGACTGGCGGTGATTACGAGTGGTTCGATTGAAAGGCTTCAAACACTAACGAGTTTACATATACTTGACAGACAACTCATGTTACAAGCTACCTGGCAGCCTTCCAATCCTATTCCCGCAGGTTATCAACCGTGAGTGTCCGCCACATTATTTTTTTTAGTATGCTTCTTTGTTCGATGCTCACATCGGTGTATCCCAGTAGTTTTTTCCGCATGTCCCGATTCTCCTCATACTTATTTTCGGGTTATTTGCTTCTACAAACACCCAGATAAGTTATTTTAAGAACGAAACATAGATGAAGACTTAAAGACAGGGAACCTAGGTACGGCGAGTTGTAAAACTTGTATGGAAATAACATAGATTACAAGTGGGATAATGTTGTCTCCTTCGTTCCATATGGTACTTAAGAGTGGATAGGCTGATAGATAGAAGGAAACATGCGATGAACTTTTCTCAAAAGTCCGAATGGTACTCACGTTTTACCGAACGATAAGTGACAGATATATTTAGAAATTTACGACGGTAAAAGAACGATGATGAAGATGATGATGATGATGATGATGATGATGATGATGATGATGATGATGATGATGATGATGATGATGATGATGATGATGATGAT